>CM026421.1:8484092-8782364 GCA_014871385.1 Ceratodon purpureus | reverse complement strand
GGGAGTGACCGCGAGGGAGAGGGAGAGTGACCGCTGAGGGAGAGGGAGAGGACAGGGTAGTGAGGGAGAGGTGAGGGAGAGGGACAAGGGGAGGGACAGGGAGAGAGGAGGAGAGGGAGAGGGACAAGGGGAGGACAGGGAGAGAGGGAGAGGGAGTGGGGGGAAGGACAGGAAGAGAGGGAGAGGGAGAGGGACAGGGAGAGGGAGAGTGACGGCGCGGGAGAGGGGAGGGAGAGGGAGAGGGAGCGGGAGTGGACCGCGAGGGAGACGGACAGGGAGGAAGGGACAGGGGTCGGGAGTCGCGTCGGGACAGGGAGACGGGGGGGGGGTAGGGAAGGAGGGTGGGTGGTCTTCCAAAAAAAGTGTGTCTCGGAACTCTCTTAGACCCAGGAGGGGGGGGCCTGCCGATTCCCACAGAGAGTACTATGTGGGGGAAGGGTTCCTCGGGAGCCCAAGGGGACTCCTTGTCCCCCGTCGCGGCGGGACTCCCTGTCCCTGCTCGCGGCGGGACTCTTTGTCCCGCGTCGCGGCGGGACTCCCTGTCCCTGCTCGCGGCGGACTCTTTCTCCCGCGTCGCGGCTGGGGAGTGGGGACTCGGGTCTCGGGACTCGGGTGTTGGGCCTCGGGACTCAAGACTCGGGACTCGGGACTTGGGACTTGGGACTTGGGACTCGGGTCTCGGGACTCGGGTCTCGGGACCCGTTTAATTTACAGAACCAAAGCATAAATAAGAATAAAAAAATAGAAGTAAAAACATTAAACAAATAGCATAATAAAGGGAAAGAAAAGGAAATTAAAAATATAAATTAAAGATTAAAATGATCAAAAAATTTAAGATTAAAGACATAACAACTTTAAGGTTGTCGTTATAACTCGCATTTATAGTACTTACAAAATGGTACACGGTTTTCAAAAACCTCTACAAAAGGGCGTTGAACCTGCCAAAGAGGCGCCACTCCGCTAAGCAACACGGTACCTCAATAATTTGCACACATTCCTAGCCAATTTCTAGGCTACCACCTACAAATGTCTAGGCTACACCATCCTCAACTACATCTGATTTGTTTTCCGGGGCTATGATCTCCACCACATCCGTTGCATCTTCCTCCAACTTCCGCCTATAAGCCTGTGCCGCCTCCTGATCTTCGAAGCCCAACCAATGGAGATGAGAATCGGAATCATAGTCTTCAGCATCATCCATCTGCATATGGACAGTCTCCCCTTCATATTCAACGATGGTGAGAATGAGTGTATCTCCCCTACGACCACAAGGCACCCATTGCGCTCCATCAAAATTTCCCTCCTCCTCCGACACCTCCTCCTTCGGCACCTCCACCTTGGGCATCTCCACCTTTGGCACCTCCACATTCGGCACCTCCTCCTTCGGCACCTCCACCTTCGGCATCTCCACCTTAGGAACCTCCACCTTCGGCACCTCCACCATAGATCCTCCAGAACTGGATTCTCCCCTTCCCCTCTTCTTGCCAATAGTCTTCGAGCACTGCCCCTTGGAAGCCACCTTCACCACCTTGCGAACCATCTTGAGAAAAAGGAGGGAGAGGAGAGGAGGAAGGAAGAGAAGATTGAGGGAGAAGAGAGAAGAAGAGAGAGAGAGGAGAGAAGAGTCCGAATGGAGAGGAGAGAGTGAGAGAGAGAGTGAGAGAGAGAGTGAGAGAGAGAGAGTGAGAGAGAGAAGTGAGGAGAGAAGTGTGAGTTGTGAGGGGGAGTGGGACCCCTTATATGGGCCCCACCGAGCCCCCTCGGCCGCCTCCACTTTCCAGGGCTGGGAGGCGGCTCCCTCCCAACCCTGGGAGAAGCCCTCCCTCCTTAGGGTTGGGAAGGTCGCTCCTTCCCAATCACAAGGAAGGGAGCCCCCACCTAGGGTTGGAAGGGCGCCACCCTTCCAACCCTCTAGGGAGGAGAAGAGGCCGCCGCCTTCCTTAGGGGCGGTGGCCACCCTAAGGCGGTGGCCACCCTAAGGCGGCCTCGCCCTAAGGCGGCCTCGCCCTAAGGCGGTGGCCACCCTAAGGCGGCCTCACCCAAAGGCGGTGGCCACCCTAAGGCGGCCTCGCCCTAAGGGCTCTCGGTACCGAGAGCCCCCATGGTGATGGGGCTCTCGGTACCAAGGGCCCCTAGTGGGGACTCTCGGTACCGAGAGCCCTATCACGATGGGGGCTCTCGGTACCGAGGGCCCCCTGCGACCATAGGGCTCTCGGCACCGAGAGCCCTATGATCGCAGGGGGCCCTCGGTACCGAGAGCCCCCATGGTGATAGGGGGTCTCGGTACCGAGGGTCCTTCCCGGCCATAGGGCTCTCGGTGCCGAGAGCCCTATGGCCGCAAGGGGCCCTCGGTACCGAGACCCCCTATGAAGGGGCTCTCGGTCACGGGCGCCCCTAGCGGCCATAGGGCTCTCGGCACCGAGAGCCCTCTTCAATGGGCGTCATGGTGAGAGGGCCCCTTGATGAAGGGGCCCTCTCACCCTGACCTAACCCTGGGTGAGGGGGGCGCCCCTTGCGGCGCCCCCTTCTCTGACCTAACCCTGGGTGAGAGGGGCGCCCTTTATAAGGGCGCCCCTCCTCTCCATTCCTCACAATCTCTCCTCCCTCCCTTCTCATACTCTCTCCTTTCTCTACTCTCCCCTCCTCTCATTCTTCTCCCTCTTTGATTCTCTTTTAGTTTTTTCGAACTTCAGGATGGAGCGGCCGCAGTCGGAGGTGGAGATGAAGAGCTTCTTTGGAGACGTGCGTTTCATCGGAGTCATTCTGGAGATTGAGGCTGAGGTGGAGGAGTACTCTCGAATTCTGAGGGAGAACATCGTGTACTCCAAGGACCTCACTGCAATTTGGAACTATGAGGCAGGCGTTGCGTTTTCTCGACTTGTCGACATCTGCAAGTACACCTGGGAGCCGCCATCCGCAGAGCTAACCCGTATCCGGGGTTCTTCTAGATTTAGCTTGTCCTAGCTTTGGTGTAGCTTGTAATTAAAGACCAGATTTGTCCCTATTGTGCTAGCGCCGGTCGGCCAATATCATGTACGAGTTTCATCATCGATTAATGGAGAGGCACAATTGAACAAGATGAAAAGCATGCGGCTTCATTGTTCTGGATCCGCAAGTTTCTTAGCTAATTGCTTAGTATGTGGTATGTCCATTGCATTTTGTTATTAGGTTTCAAGCATAATTGGAAGTTACTTTTTGTGTTGATTTTGGTGGATGATAATGTGCAAGCAGGTTCAAAGGTATGGAAGGGTTTAGATATGAAGGGGATGGTATTCAACCTCTAAATCATGAGGTCATGATGACGTCAGCCCTAATTTTTGTACTAGAAAGAGAGTATGTCTGCACATGTGACATCTTTTTTTATGCGGATGTGTTCACAACACCCTAAACCTAGGGTGACATCTCTTAAAAATATTTCAAAATATGAGCTTAAAATGCGCAGTCTAAACCCTGAACTAGTCCTAAAATTTCCAATTTTCTGCTCTCCGGTTTCTGCTCTCCGCTCTCCGCTCTCCGCTCTCCGCTCACATACGACCTTTCCCCGCCTCGAAGAGTGCTTTTGACTCCCGGACAGGTAGTCTCTCCAAGGCACGGAATACCCTGCACAACGAGGAGATTGTGAAATTTGGGTCTCCTGGCCACAGGGCAGTTGCATAGTGTGCGTAGGCGCCATCTCCGTGACCGTGAGTCAGCATTCCAGTACAGGAAATCGGAATTTGACCAAGCCCTGCCGTAGCCTTCGTGATACGTTGCATGCGGGGGATCGCTGTTTTCGATGTGTCCATCTTATCATGTATGATGCATAGGAACTCAGTAGGACTCTGTATAGATTGGGTTGTCCATCCGTAATAAATGTTGCGACAAGCTCGCTGATAGTTCAAATGCCTGGTCCTATCCTCTGTCAAGCTCTGCCACTCGTCCGACCCTCTTGGATACTTGGCAATGAGTTCAACGAGGAAGTCACACTCAGTGCACTTGGAGAAATTACTTCCTACTGCCTTGACCTCAACGTTGCGGAAGTACTCCTTCCTCATGCGACTAACGGAGGACTGCAAAATCAGCTTCGCGTTGCACTGTTCATTGACCTGAATAGCACAGAGTGAGGTCGATCAGTTGGGAAGTTCGTCATCCAGTCGGCGGGCAGCCGACGATAGTAATCACTAGAATTCAGTAAACTATCCAAAGTGAAAGAAGATGAGGAGGAACTTACGGCGTTGGCCATTTCGCGCATGTGATTCCAGTTCATCGCAGACGGGAGTACTTTGAGCGCGGCCACTCTCTTCTTGCCAATCATCCGAAACTCATTGGGGCATTTGGTCGGCATTCTCATTAACGATAGTGGTCAACGTCGCGCGGGCCTGGATTGTGTGAATGTGGGGACGATGTACACCGGAATTTCCGTGACTCCCATTGACACGACCACTTCGGGCCGAAGCCTTGTAGCTGTAGTACGCGGATTTCGATACTCCGTGAATGATATACCACGCCACTTCACATACGTCAACGTTTGCAAGAGTAACATAGAGCTTCCGCTTGCCGGGTACAGTATGTAAGTGCCCTTGCACAGCGAAGGACATCTCTCGCCTCGCCTGGAATGTTGTTGCGTAAAATTTACGCCGAATACTCACAGTATCTTCCCATCTAAAAGTCTGGCAACATCGGTCCTTGCAACAGCGCTTTGAGCTCACTAAGCGGCATTCAGCAGGGACAATCATTCGACGAAGCTTAGTGGAAGAGACGTCATCTTTTTTGCGAACTTTCCTCCTCACCGATCGATAGGCATTCTTCGGGACACCATCCAGACCATCGTCCGCGTCGGCGTCTGCTAAATTCTCGGAGCAGTAAGTAATTATATCAGAGAGAAGGTGACCCCCTTCTAACCGAGTGTGAGTCAGACGCCATCTGAGAGTTGTCATCTGCAGATGATCGTCTTCAGAGACGAAGAGAACCCCAACCTCTGTATCCCCTAGGACTTCATCATCACATGCCTCGTCCGGTAAACATACTTGAATCATTGCTCTACCACGGACTGATAGATCATCATTAAGAAGTTCGACATACCGATTTCTCCAGAGGTGGCGGTCAGGATAAGAAGCATCTGGAGTGGAAGGAGTACCCGAGGTCCCGGAATCCGGACCCCAACAATGATCATCTGTTTCTACGTCGGATTCCCCTTGATTAGACACATCGTCGTCACTGCTGATATTCATTGGAGACCTAGTCCCCAGATCCTGCTCAGACGGAGCGGAGTTGCTTTCATCAATTTCTTCATCTTCGTTCCCCAAGTGAGGCTCCGTCGGCGGGCAGCCGACGGGACATGTGCCAGCCAACGCGCCGTTCACAAGTGGACAGACCTTGTATCCACTCCAAAGTACCAATCGCCCCACAGCACACCCGATCGTTAACACATCCGGTAACTCGCAGAAAGCAGGTGTTTCAGAGAATTCTGGATTGACGGACGACACTCTCACTATTAGAAAGAAGCTGTGAGGAATCAAGAACCCCTCCCACGTTCCTTTAGGAGAGCACTCCATAATGACTCCAGCGGCTACACAACGCTTTGAGCCTCCGGATTCCTCGAGGAGCGCAACTTCCATCTGCTCTGCGAGGTCCAGGAATTCTTGAACGGGCTTGACATCTTCTTCAACATCCGTCGGCGGGCAGCCGACGGCCTTGATGTCATCGTCTTCCACCTCTCCGAAAGGCCTGAGGTCGGCCGCCTCCCACAATATCATTTGTCCTAAGCAGTTGCTCAAGGACTTCACACCCTCATCCGGAAATGGTATATTCATTTCCATGCTGTCTGAAACCTCAATCACTTTTACCACCACCACTATAGGATCAAATTCTACAACACGTTGGATCACTGCCCTGCCTGCATAATAGAGCCCAGAATGAGTAAGGGCCACGACAACGCCCTTTTTAACCTTCCACCACCCTGATCGGCCATTCCTTAGAAAGGTCTGGATCGGCTCTACTTCCATTGGATAAAAGATGAAGACCTCGTCGGCGGACAGCCGACAGGGTCGACGGGATGTGTCCCCGCCGACGGAGTAAAATGTATCTGCCGACAACGAAGATGACTCGGCGGGCAGCCGACGCGGATCGTACGACTCGGAGTGTGCACAGAAATAGCATCCGCCGACGATGACGGACACGTCCGCCGACAGAAATTGCAGGGGACCTTAGTTGAGAAGCAGTTTGATGTCCCTAACCTGTCCAATCAGAGACTCCTCTCAACCGTCCAATCAGAAACGATAGACGAAGACAACAGAAACGGCAACAAAAGGTGCGGGACAGTTAAGCACATGCGGGAATAATAACGGTCCTCTCAGGAAACGTGTGCGTCAGGAGCACTCTCAGAGGGAATCGAAAGTGCAATGACAGAAATAGAATGAAGTATGCGCATCTGACGGGGGGTTAGTTATGAATTCCCAGGAGTACAAATTGGCGCCAGAATCGAATTCAATTTTGCGCGCCTTGGACAGATCAAGATCCCATCATGGCGGCGAGATACCCCCGCCGTCACACAACAATGTTAGTTCATTATTACGAATTTGAACGTGGCGATTGGAGCAGCTGTCACATCACATGCCCACGCCATCATGACTTGGTGACGGATTGAAAAAAAGTCAAAAGACGTCCCATCATCATCCTACGTGGCGTGATGGGACGGATGTTAGGGATGACCATCCATGCATGGATGGTATGTACATAGCCATACGTCATGACCCATCGGGCGTGACGATTCAGTCTCGGGAGGTGGGGGTCTGCAGGGTATACACCCGCCACTCCCGACATTTCCTCCTCATTTCCAGCCTTCTCTTTTTCAGCTCTCTTTTGTCCTCTTCTCAGCGCTCCGCAGAGGTCGCGTCGGCTGCTAGGTTTTTCTGCGTCGGCTGCTAGGGTTGAGGGCGTCGGCTCCTTCACCTGCGCGCGTCGGCTGCTGTTCGAAGGTCATCCGCCGACGGTGAAAGGCCATCCGCCGACGCCATGGCAGCCTCCGAGAGTGGGTAAGTTGTCCAGTCGGCTGTCCGCCGACGCTCCCCTTCTTGAGTGCTTCATGTTTCCGTTTTCTCGCATGGGTTTGTCCCTCCCGTCGGCTGTCCGCCGACGCCACTCCTTCTTTTGTCCTTCATGTTTCTGTTTTCTCGCATGGGTTTGTCCCTCCCGTCGGCTGTCCGCCGACGCCACCCCTTCTTTTGCCCTTCATGTTTTGTGTTCTCTCGCATGAGGTTGTTCCTCCCGTCGGCTGACCGCCGACGCCACCCCTTTCTGAGTCCTTCATTTTTCTATTTTCTCACATGGGTTATTCCCCTTGTCGGCTGTCCGCCGATGGGGAGGGCGTGTCCATCCGCCGCGTCGGCTGTCCGCCGATGGAGTGAGAATCTCATGGTCTAATCTTGTGATTCTAATTTTGCAGGGCGATGGTCGACTCCACCGCAAAACCAAATGGGTTACGGTGGCTCTGTGACAAGGTTGTTGATCTTGAAGTACAAATACGAGCATGGGGCTTGACACCGAGGGTGACATTCCTCGCTGATTCGAAGATAACGGAGTGGAGCATCACCTGGAGTCACACTCCCACGTCGCTGGGCTTCGTGACCAAAATAGGTCAGAAGCAAATGGCGGGTGGACCAAGATTTGAGATTATTGGAGCCAGGGAATGCGAGGATAACGACAACGTGTGCTTGGTGTTTGCATCGGTTCCTGTCGCGGAGGGCACACCAGTGGACTGCTTCGCGGTTGTAATTCCGGTTGAGAAGTGCATGGACGGCTTGTGCTCTAAAGAAGTACAGGATGCGGCTACTTGGGGCAGGGGCGAGAACATAGCTGTTGAACAGATACTCGACGTGATTGATACGCTCGGGGACAAAGTGATGGAAGAGAAGACGAAGAACTCGGTTAAGCCTTCAGCAAAGAAAAGAGGCGGCCGCAAGTCTGTTGTAGAAGCGGGCACTGGTACAGTCACCCCCGAGACCGGAGAGACACAGACGACAGGGGAGTCATCGAGAAGGAAGAAGGGAAAGGCAGCGGCTGCTGAGGGCGAGGGTGGGAAGAAGAAAGGTGGGAAGAAGGAAGAGAAAAAGCAGACCGTGGCGGAAGCTCTCATGCTCGCAAACAATCTCACTTCCAAAACAAAGGACACCGACGTCCTTGCCATGTACCAGACGTTGGAGGAGGGACTTGGGCACTGCTTTCCCAACGGGCAACGTGCCCTTCCTTGTCAGATTCCATATAACAGGATACACATAGCTCCCGACGAATTTAAGTACAGAGCGATATTCAGGAAGAGGCAGGATCAGATAAGTCTTTTCTACAAAGGACTTGGAGCAATCCGGAAGAAGCCCGAGCTGTACTGCCTTCCTATGAGTGGTGACCCCAGAGTAAAGGATCCAGTGACGGGCGAGATTAAGCTTAAAGGCTTGGAAGGACTTCTTCGACCTATGCCAGCCCTAAATGTCAAGTATTCACTTACACTGGATGACGGCACATCTAAGCTGGTACCTTGGTATGAAGATGAGCTCATCCATTGGTACATAATTGGGGGCCAGCACACGTTTGAGGCTTGTCGAGAACTGGGAGAGAAGGAACCACTGGACTCTCCTATGCGGCAGTATTACCTTAACCACGATATCATTCCTGTATATGCTGATAACAAGGATACCCTCATTAAGGTCTCTAACGCATTAAACATCGAGGTGAAGGATAAAGTCGCCGAAGTAAGTTTCAGGTCCCAGCTGGCGAAGATGCGCGCCAAATGGATCGAGCGGGGGAGGATCGACAAGAAAGATGACTTCAGCGCATGGAAGGTAATTCACATCTTGTCATCTTCCTCTTTTCCTGTTGTTTACATGTAGTTGAAAGTCGTCGGCGGCCCGCCGACGCTCAAGTGGTTCTCCGTATTGTAGAAGTGGGATTTATTTATCAATGTCATTTTCTTCTTCCTTGCAGGAGTTCTGCAAGGAGTACCTCAGTCCGATTCTCGGAAAGTCCCCTACGTCCCAAACCTTCAAGCTGCCCTTAGTCTTCGTGTCTGACGAAACATACAACGAGTGGCAACTGGTGTTCAACGCCTGGGAGGAGGGGAGGATCATCGGGGAGGACGGTTTGAAACCAGGATTTCCCCCAAAGCCAGCCCGCCGGGACATAACACTCAACGACATGCAGTACGTGATCGGTCTTCGGGACCACAAATGCAAGAGGCTGGCCAAGGAAGTTCTGGACCTTAAAGTGTACCTCAAGGTCACTGGGAAAGAGGTCGTTCAACGGGACGGAATATCCTTGGACAATTGGTGTTTTCGTGTGAAGTACGAGTATATTGTCCGAAACGAGCTCATGTGTATTTACAGGGGCTTTGCACTGAAGAAACCAGGGACTGGGAAGCATATTGAGTGGAGCATGGATGACTGGAATTCCCTTGAAGTCGAGAAGGGGTTCAATGATACAATGATTAGTAATATTCGGGCTGACTTGGAAGATAGTCCTGAGGGGAAGGAGTGGCTTAAGGGACGGAATCATCCGCTCACGCCGTCGCACGGGCCAACACCAGAATTCTTCAAAGACATTGTGCAAAAGTACTGGAAGTCGGATGTGGACCAGTCTTCGCAGTCGTCTGTACAGTTCGATGCCCGGATTGCACAGGACCTGGGTGAAGTGTGCACAGCTCTTGACGTTCGCGGAGCATTCTCCTTCAACAAGGCGCAGTATGAGATGTTCGTGGTCTTTGGCTACGATCCAGCGGGAAAGGAGATGCCTAACATGCGACAACAACACGTTATAACTGTCGCTGAGAGGATTCACCGTGAGGTGGAGGAGGAGGTCATTCTGGATGGGGAGGTAGATACAATTAAGGTGAATAAGCTTGTCACCCCATCCTTGTGGCTACTCGATGCTGAGTGTAATCACACTCTTCAAGGCGTGTCAAGGCTGACGAGTAATTCGTGGACGGTTCATACTATGCAATACTTCCCTGATAGTTCCGCCGGGTTTCAAAGGAGTTCTTTCATTGACTCTAGACCCAAGGTTCATGTGTCCGTTATGTATCCAAAAACAACGCCCGGGGATGCATGGAATACCTTCTCGGACTTCACTGGTTTGAAGCGTCCGCTTCCTCCCTATGTGGACGAAGGAGAAGATCATCTTGGGGAGGATTGGTCAAATGGACACTGCCACGCTAGTTACTCTTTCCTCCAATCTCTTCTGGAGAAAGCGATGCAGATTGAGGACGTTCGGGTGATCAATTGCTGGGGAGGGGGGAACGTCACGGCCCTCGCTCTGGTAAGTTACTGCAGTCTCTTCTGGTGCCTTCGCTGTTTGCTCACCGATCGTCGGCGGGCAGCCGACGCTCATTGAATCCTTCGTGTTTCTTGGGTAGAAGATTTCCTTAACCGTTTCGTCTTGTTCTGCTGCAGAAAAACCATTTGACTGTAATTGAGATCGTACGTACCGAGGAAGAGAGATACGAAGCGCACTGTCGGGTTCGGAATATGACGTTCATTCCGGGCGTTTATAACGTGCCCGTCGAAGCTCCAGTTCAGACCACGCAGTCTGGGGCCGGGCCGTCTGTCCCCGCCTCTGCTAGAGGCAGGACTGGCACTCTCACGGCTGCCGACTTGGGTGTGAATGCGGAGGAGGCCCATTTGGTCGGGAAGGGTGGATGTATGGGTTCGGGGAAGACTGCAGGGGTTCCCTCACAGATTTATCTGGACTCCGACGACGATGTCGACGAGGAGCCACCAGATGTACCCGACCCAGACGTTGAAGATGAAGCTGGAGATGCTGAGGAACAGCCAAGAAACGTGGACGACCAAGCTGAGGCTCGCATTCCAACTGGAGATGCAGAGGTAGAGGAGCGAGACACGGAGGACTTAGACTATGAACCAGAACCCGACGTATTACCACTGGAAGAGTCGAATCCTCGTTACGTGAATCCACCGTTGTCGCAAGTTCTACGGGAGACCGGAACTGACTCCCTCAGCTTCGGTATTATTTCTCCTACATTTCAAGAGCAGGAGACTCCTCCCGCCGAGCAAGAACGTGATTTAGACCAGGCGGGGCGTCCAAAGAAGATGCAGGTTCCTCTAGCATCGAGGCCTGACGATGAAGTGGTTCTCCGTGTCCAGAAGCCAACCCAGGAGCCTGCAGTGAGCATTGAAGGGCATGTTCCTCCTGCTGCCGTCAGCGGGCACCCGACGGCAGACGAGCAAACCTCATCTAACCCCTCTGCCAAGACTAAGTTGACAGGGAAGTCAATCGCATTCGTCACTCAAGGTGTGAAGGGCGCAACTCGGATGATTGGCCCGGATGAGAACCCTCTGGTCAAGACATGATCAATGAAGAGAAGTAAGACCGATGGTACTGCGCAGGATTCCTCTCTTGTGGGTAACTTATCCCGTGATTCCTCAGGGATTCAGGAAGGGGAGGAGTCCTCTGGGAAGGGCAAACGGAAGGCTGCTTCGAAGAAGACTTCCTCCAAGAAGGGCACATCTGGGGATCTGCTAATGAGTCCCAGGAATGTGGACGCTCCAGAGGACGTTCTGTCACCTGTGCGGGCATCCAAACGGGAGCCTAGGCCGAAGAAGCACAAAGGTGGAGGTCAGTGAATCAGGCGGTGGCCCAGTCCATCTTTTAAATGCCTGCATTGATAATTTAGTGTAGTGATCGGGCGCTAGGATTGTGTTAGATGTTTGTACTGCCAAATATGAATAAATTTTCGGTAAATGCCAAGTTGTACGCTTTCCCTTTTTAAATAATGTTGCTTGCAAGTCGGCTGTCCGCCGACCGTCATCCTAACCGTCACGTTTGTCCTCTGCTTCGTTTTCTGTCACTCCAGAGTCGGCGGACAAGGAAGTCCATGGAAAACTTCACGAAGATAGACCCAGTGCAGTTCTGGAGCAGGGACCTCCACCTCTGAATCCACTTCACATAGCCCCGGAACAGGCTGGTACTCAGGTACACGATCCAGTGCTGAAGTACTTTCTGGTTCTGGATATTAACGGCCTGCTATTAGTCCAGACGAAGCAGGGTACTAGGTGGAATACTAAACTTAGACCAGGTTTAGAGAAGTTCCTAGAGTTCTACCTGGACAATTTCGAGGTGGTCTTCTGGAGCTGCGTTCAGGAAAAGAGGTTCCAGATTCTGTGGACAGCGTTGCAGCAGCGCTGTCCTCGTCTAGATGCCAAAGTGCGCTACAAGTTCGACCAGAGTTTCTGCGAGACTTGCGTACATAAGGCTAGTAGGGAGTTTTATTTGAAGAGACTCCAGACCCTCTTTGACCTCGATGACGGGCTGAAGGGGACGGGGGCGTCTTCAATTAACACTCTCTTGGTTGATGATTCCCCTTATAAGAATGTCGCAAACACTCCTTGGAACGTTGTGCACCCTACACCATATACCTTCGAGTCGAAGGAGTCGGAGAGTAAGAGGAATTATCTGCTTGGAGAATTGATTCCTTGGCTTACCAGTTTGAAAGAATCCAAACTCCCCGTGCCCGAGTACTGCCAGAAACATTCCGAATTCGGTCAGCGTCGTCTGTTTCCGGGGGATGAAGCTTATAGTCTCTTCTCTCCACACATTGATTGCCCTAAACGAAAGAGAACATAGTAGATGTAGAAACTGTTTTAGAGAGCATGCACATGATTCAGTCGGCTGCCCGCCGATGGGATCTTCATGTATTTAGACTCTTTCAGTAAATAAAGTTTTCCTCCTTTTAAATATATGAGAACGGAACTCAGTGTCGAGACTGTGTATTCTGTCGTGGGTGTCTTATTGTGTCTCCATTTGTACACTAGAGCAAGTATGAATTGTGAGCATGCGATTGATCACCCATGTTTTCTTGGAATTTGTCCTTCATTTTTCAGGAGTCACTGGAGGATGACGCTGAAATTGAAGTGCACCAGGGACCTTCCCTTCTTAGTATGCTCTTGGAGGAGTACCCAACATCTCCTGATGGTGATGCTCACAGAGAAGAGTCTCCGGGAGCGGAAGCCGAGAATGAAAGTGATGGGGAGGACGAGTACGACTATCCAGTCGGCGGGCCGCCGACGCTGTCTGCTGCACATAGCTCTGGCCGGTGTGCGATGGCTTCCACCTCGTTCGTCGAGACCAACGTCGCGATCCCGCGCACCGGTTCCCCGCGCGATGATTCCGTCAGTGTCAGCACTGATATTATTGCGCGTAATATTGAGGTACCTCTCCAACAATACTACCTTGTCCTTGACATTAAGGGATTGCTCATCGCGGAGCACCACGGGTATATCGGTGATGACCAGAAGACAAAAATTCATATCCGGGCTAGACCAGGACTTCTTTCATTTCTAGAGTTCTGCACGGCGAATTTCGAGGTAGTCTTTTGGTCCACGGTTTCTGAAAAGAATCTCGATCGTCACTTCCAGAAGCTGTTAGCCATTCATCCTTTGCTCAGGAGCAATTACAGACGCCTTCCAGGATTCTGGTGTGATATCTCAACAAGGACTAATCCGAATGGGAAACGGGAGTACTTGTTGAAGCGTCTGGATAGACTTTTCTGCAACACTAGGCTACTGGCTCGATCAGGTGCCACTGTCCAGAATACCCTACTGGTAGACGACCGCCCTTATAGGAATGTACTTAATCATCCATTTAGCGCTGTCCATCCTAATTCTTTTTTCTGGGACTCTGCAGAGTGCAAAGAACCTCAACCCACCCCCAATCCCTATTTAACTAGGGTAGTTACACCATTCCTTGCAGGACTTAAGCAGTCTGGATTGGATGTCCAGGAGTATTGTAGGAAGAATTCTAGCGTGGGGAAGCCACGTCTTTTTCCAGGATCTCGCGAATACCAGAAGTATAGGGAGGTTATTCCTTCTCATGCATGCGGGTTTGACGTCCCGGGTGATCCTGGATCTTGGTTTGTGAATTTACCTTGTCCTCCGGAGGCCCCTGGTAGTTCCATCATCGGCGGGCAGCCGACTGATTAGAGCCTATATCAGCGGCGCCACTAGTTTTAAAAATCACATATGATACTCTGCACTCTTTAGTTTAATACGCTAAGACTGTTCCCTTTCTGAACTTCCCTGCACCACACATTTGTTTCTAGTGCTGCAATTCGGTACTTCTTTTTGAAGATGCATGCATGACATTTCACTTGCTGCACATTTACCTTTGAGGTTTCTTCAATGCATCGTTTTGTCGGCGGGTCGCCGACGACTTTGAATGTAGTCCATTTCTTTCATATACTTCGTCCTGTTCCTTGATTTCCTTCACTGATTGCATTTCATATTCTTCAGGGTTCCTCGTTTTATTTCAAATGCCTTCACGGTCCACCTCATCATGTCAAGAAATGTATTGTCCTATGCGTCAATGGCCTTCTCTGCTATGTGGATCCCAGGATAGAGGCTTTGCCATGGGATACGCATCGGAATGTAGTCAAGCGCCCAGGTTTGAAGAAGCTTTTCGACATGCTTTTCTTGCATTTCCATGTTGGTCTGTGGTCGAAGATGCCCTTGGGAGAACTGAAGCCTTTACTCACACATATTCTGCCGGCCGGTGTAATGGAGAGGCTGTCCTTCGTGTATAGCAGAAGTGACCTTATCGACCGGGAGAATTTCCCCTGGAGTTATAAGACGTTAGGTCAAGTTTGCTCCAAGGTACAGTCTAGAAACGTCTGCAAACTAGATCAGGTGCTATTTGTGGATGTTGACCCGAGGTCATTGAGGAGGACACCAAACTGTATGTGCTACATTCCTTGGCCTTTTCAGGGTCATCTAAACTTTCCGAACGATGACGGCGTTATACCTAACATTGCTACAGATATCCTTCCTCTGGTTTATCCCTTGCACAAGTTCGGATCTGTACCGGAGTATATGGCGCAGGCGTGTAGGCCGGGGCAAGTGCACTGGGCAATTGAAGCTGCGAGAAAGTTTGGACGTGCACGAGTGGACTGGACTGAAGTTTGCTGGGACTGAGTTAGGCGGCTTTTTCGCCTCCAACTTGCACTTCTTCCCTCCTCCTGACCAACAGAACACCTTCCATCGGCTGCCCGCCGACTTGGTCGACCCGTTTGTGCGGCCTTCAAATATATGATTTACTCATTGACCTTACGGCTATGCTTTCAGGGAAATAGTTTTCCGAGTAGGTTATAATGTGATAGGATTTACGTCAACTTGGTACATAGTGCTGGGTGTAGACTTAATGTTGTAGGACTTCATGACTCAAAGTGCTACGGGACTAGTTAGTTTAGCGTGTTCTATTATCGGCGGGTCGCCGACTCTGTATTGTCCATTTCATTACTTGAATCAACATGATATTCTTTAAAGTATTCATTGTAACTCTTATTCTGCATCATATGTCGCAATCTTCGGGTTCATATATCCATCACTGGCAAATTCCGCCCATGCACATCTCGATGTCCAGTTTTGCATTCCATATTCTGTGGTATTCATGTACAATGACACTGTTCATCTGTGGTCTCCATCCATCGGCGGTCCGCTGAGTTCGCATTGGTCATTTTTGAATTCTGGACTTTTTTTTGTCCAGAATTACCTAAATATCCCTTTATCCCTTATTTAATTTAGAATTTATTTTCTGGCAGATAAATAAGGTTTATATTACTGATAGTTACTCCAAAACTTGAGGCATACTGATAGTTACTCCAAACTTGAAGCTTACTTTACCTGGAGCTTACTATAAGCTTGAACTTTACTCTAGGAAATTACTAATTTATGACCATTTGATCTATGTTAACCTTCATCTAAGGGTTAGAGATGATTGGACTAGCGAGGCTGTTCATTTACACGACCTGTCCATATAACAAACAAGTTAATCTCTACAGACTTCTTTGAGGGTATAAAACCATGAGAGTTTCTTTGACATATGCATTTGTTTACTTGACTGCTTTGAAAGTAATTCTAGTTTACTACATGTGTGTGAGAGATTTTTAGAGCTTGTGAAGTTTTGGTATATGGTGGTGTGGAGCTAAAGCAAAGTGCAACATGACTGAGTCTGGTGGAACTACTAGTCATGTCCTCTAATTTATGATTACAATTAAACTCTTTCATCTCTCCCTTTGATTTGTATGTTTGGTGTAGGGTTTGATTTTTCTTGTGACTGTAATAACAAGCTGTAAAGGGCTGTTGACACCTTGTCTACAAACATAATCCTAACTATAGTTTTGGTTGTATTTATGGGGACACCTTGTCTACAAACATAATCCTAACTATGGTTTTGGTTGTATTTATGGGGACAGGTGAGGTCCTTTACCTCTTGATTTTTCTTACTTTACTACACCAACATTCAAGGGATGAGAGGATTTTTGAAAACTCAAAACTATTTTGTGTTTGATCTTGTATTGTCATTTTTAAGACAAAATTTTCTTTAATATTTGGTTTATTTTATCTTACACTATTATTTGCAAGTAGTGTGTTGATTGAGAATTCTCTAGTGGTATAAAGCACTATGTGACTAAATTGGTAATTCTAAATTACAAGAAAGTGCACAGATTTGATAAGGTTTGAATTGAGAATGGGCTGATTTAGAATGAAATTTGGTGAGGAAGGTGATAAAAGCTGCGCTGTAAAGGAATGTCTCGCCCACCCACCCTTAGAGGTAGGGAAGTTTTGTTTTGTTATTGCTCCTAAAATAGAAAACTACCATATTACGGTTTATCTAGAATTTAGGTTTAAAAATATAAAAATTATAAATTTTATGATTTAATTTATTGGAAAAAAATTCATGATGACAATTCATTATGAACTTTTTAGAATTCAATCTACAACTGTATAAATCACACACTTATTCAAGGATAATGTTTGGAAAGCAAAGCATACGTGACACATTTGCTTTGGAAGGGGGGGGGGGGGGATTTTTGGAGATTTGACACTATTAAGTTGTGGAGATTTTGTTATTAATAACTTATCAATGAAGTAGTAACTACAAAAAATTAAAATTAAAAAAAAAAAATTAAAAAAATTGTTATCCATCATGTTATTATACTTTCACCTTTGCTTTTGTGATTTGTTAGTAAATTCAAATTTGTGTAGGATTAGCTTGAAAATGTGCAAGCACATACTTGTGCAATATTCTTGGTAACCATAATTGCAATAAATTGTCATTTATCTGATATCTTAAGATAACGGGTAATAACCCAAAATTGCAAACCACCCAACCCAACATTGACATTAATTAATACTGGCCGCATGAGGGGTGTGACATGGAGGGGTCCACGTGGCATGGTGATAGTATGGCATGGTGATGGCATGGTGATGGTATGGTGATCGCATGGTGATGGTATGGTGATGGCATGGTAATGGCATGGTGATGGCATGGTGATGGTATGGTGATGGCATGGTGATGGTATGGTGATGGTATGGTGATGGTATGGTATGAAATTGGGGATTTGTCCCATAATGCTTGGAAATGCAGTTGAGGTGAGGAAGTATATAGAGTGGGAGATGAGGCAGATAAATTACAAAATCTAGAATACTTTTTTTTTTTAGTCTTTTGTGTTAACATATAAATGCCACGTGGCACCCCCTCAAGGAGGTCCACGTGGCACCTCTTCAAGGCTCCATTAATTAATTAATAGGACCAAAAAGAGCATTGTGACTATCAGGGATAAATTGTGACTAGATGTAAGGTAGAGATAAATTGTGACTAGATGTAAGGTAGAGACACCCATTTCCGACCGGGTCCCCATAACCGATCAGTAGTCTTCTCCAATTCCAACCTTCTGTTAGATTTAAAATCTTGAGAGATCTAGAAGAAAGTGTCAAGCATGATTGGTAGAGAGGGAATCATATGGAAATATTTTGGTAGTAGTATAGTGATCAAGTTTTGGTATCATGGAGATCGGTTTTAGGTTGGCCTACATATTAGTTATGGGTGGTTTTCAACTTTTCACTTAAAAAATTTGTAACTATTTCAATATTGGGTATAAAATTCCAAATTTTTTTGCATTCAAGAATAACCTTATGTCTGTATAGGAGAAAAATCCTCTTCAAATTATTCGCCTCAAAAACATATGCTCAAAACTTTAAGTGGTCGGTTATAGATCCTTCTACCTTAGTATACATTGTTTAGTTTTGATGTGGTGGAACGAGTGAGATCAATTACGTTCTTCATTTGATTGGGTGCAAACATGAGTGGGTAAATTTAAAATTCCATGACCATTTATAGTTGAAATAGATTCTTATTGAGAATAAAGCTTTTTATTATACTAATAGAAGGGATCTTTGAATATATAATTGGTACAAATTTTCAACAAAAGTGATAAACCATTGCAATTAAATCAGTGCGTTCTGTACATAAAGAACAAGAGTAGTTTTTGATAAGTTTTTCAATTGCTGAAATTAGTGATATAAAACCATGTTCCAATTTGCAATGTAAACACATTGCCAATGCTATGTCACTTTTGCGTTAGAAAAGCCTTGCAACTCATAACTTTTACGACCGAAGTTGCCACCTGGTAATTGTAAGGTGGACTATCTAATAGTGGCGCACATGTTTTTATAGGAAGTTTGTAGTGAAAATAAGAGTGTGAGCTATTTTTGTGCATGGAAAAAATAAACGAAAGGCTAGACCAAATGGAATCATCAATGTTGGACTCACTCAAACTTCTTAATTTTTAAAACTCAAATTGTAAATGTGTTTAGAACAGTGCTCTAAAAAAGCACTCTAAAATGTTCACTATGAGTACGTAGAAAATTGGACTTCATTTCCACGCTATTAAGTGCTTGAGGATAATTAACTCTAGTAAGTCAATTGCCTTATTATAAACCCAAAAAAAAGAGTCATGTTGAATATTCTGTGAATTATTAAAGGTCCAAAAACTAAAGGAGCTAATAATTGACAATAGTTGTTTATGAAACTTCCTCTGGTTGACTCGAATGAACAATGAGTGTACAAGAATTAATAGGCCTGTGGGGAGATACTTTTAGTCAAAATGGAGAGTTGGAAATTAGTACCATCATGATCAATTCAAGGAGGTTTAGTTTCATCACTTCTTGGTCCTTCTTAGTTCCTAGTCCCTTTGCTTTAGTGTAAACTGAATTTGTACTAAACATTAAACCATGACATTGATTTCAACTTTCTCTTTACCGTATCCAAGGATTAGCTTTGGCAGAAAATAATTCCAAAAATAGATGTTAGAAATTTTAGAAAATTATTGGCATTTTTGTCAAATACAATATCAATTATTTTTCAAAATTGCCGGATTGTAAAGAAATTTCACTTCACACTAGACATTTACTTATAATTGAAGCATGTGCAAGTTATAGTGGAGAGAACGTGCTCCTTTTGTAATCAAGCTCACATACATTAGTTTACAAAGAATATGGGTTAAGAAGTAGCAAGAGTCTAAGTGAGGCTTTTCAAATGTGTTGTACAGAGATTTTCGGAGTCTAATTGAGCATAGAAGATGAAGTTTTATAGAATTATGTTTAACTGACAAAAGTTGACAAATCAATTCTTCTTTCAGCATTTTAAAATAGTCTTTATGCAAAAGATATGAACAAATCATTGCAGCCTTGTAAAGATTAAAAAAGATAGAATGGGTTTAAAACAGTTTTTTGGAGGTCATTTGTGCATAGAAAATCAACTTTTTTGAAATTCTGTTGGTCCAAGAAAAGTTTATAAATCAAGTAATCTTTCACCTCCAACAAATTTTATGTCATTTGAAGACCATATGCAAAAGTTATGTGTGTTATAAAAAAGAAGACTAACTAAGTGCTTCACCTCAAAGTTCACATTTCCCATATGGATTGTTGGACACAACTCCACTCTACTTGCATAAAGTAGAGAGCATTCTCACCTCGTAATCGCATCTATCTTGTCATCCAATACAAAAAAGATGTGGAGGGTTAATATTTTAGTAGAAAATTTAAATAAGGCTCTAAGACGAATTTTTAAGAAATTAAAAAAAAAAAGTTGCCGAAATTGTGAATATACTATTTTTAGGTGTCGGACATTAAAATTTGAAATTAATTAATTATTCGACCAATGGGTGTCGAAGTTGACGCTTAGGTACGGTAATCAAATGTGCTAAATTTATTTTATTTTTAGCAAAGCCTAAAAAACATACATTTTGACCAAACAATGAAAGCAGGTTCTTGAAAAAATCTAAAGTAAAATTTATTATACAATTAAAGGTAGTGGTTCTAAAAAAAAAAAATTTTGGCAATAAAACATGCCATCCATGTTACTCTAGTCTTCAAATTTGAGTTCTATAAGTTGATATTGATTTTTTTTTTAAAGATCCTACTTTTGGCTACCAACATAGCATGATAGTCAGATTACATCTTCTCAAGCTAAGTTTTCAGAGATATACAAATAAGATTCACCTCTCAAGAAATGAATTCATTTATTTTTATGGGACCTTAAGGGAGCGCCTACGCTCCCATCATTGGGAACGCAGACGCTCCCTGAGATCCCATGAGGTGGGAACGCCGTGAACATGTTAACACGTGTCAACATGTTGACAGTTGTTACGGTTAACAGGTGTGATTAGGGCGTTCGACCTTGGGTTGCGAGGTCATGAGATCGAACCCTGACGTAGTTAGCAACCTTCGGAGCGAATCTTTCTGATGAAACCCCCATCCATCTCGTAAATTAGAGAACAGTAAACTTTTTAGGAAGTAATTTTTCTTTTACTCTACAGGCCGGGTAATCCCGGCCTGACACCTGTATGTATCTGATTCATATTTTAACCTTGGTGAGGAATTCACGGTCAATAGCCTTCGGAGCTAAAACTTTTGCTTTTCAACATTTTTGTTTTCAAGCTTATCAAATTTACACATAAAGAAAGCAAATGTTAATTTTAATTTAAAAAGTAATTTTAATAGGCAGGGACTTGAAGGCAGGGACTTGGAGGCAGGGACTTTGAGCCAGGGACTTGGAGGCATGGACTTGGAGGCAGGGACTTGGAGGCAAGGACTTGGGCTGCGACTTGGAGGCAGAGGCTCAAAACTGTACATGTTGGCTGGTTTTACTTATCACATATTTTGTGTTTTCAATTTCCTTCATTTTCCTTCATTTTACTTATTTACATAGTTTGCACCAATAGTATTATAAGTATTAGGCACTCACGGTGTATAGTTACAAGATTGAATAATTAATTATCACATGTTGGAGGTGCCACATAGACCCCCTGTTGGGGTGCCACATGCCACATGGCCAAAACACTTGGTGAGAAAAAATGTAGATTCTGTGTTAAAAGGAGATTGTGATGAGTTGCAGGTTTCCATAACAGAGATCACCATTCAGAATATGGGCTTTGCAAAACAAAAAGTAATATTGTAAACTTCATATACCCTGTTAAGAGAGGTATCATGCACATGGTTGCTGCTACATTGTCTAAACAGACATGTACACTTGCATGAACCGATGGGTCCACATCTGTCATACTATCCAACGTCGTCTTCCCTTCCTCTAACAATTTCTTACACTCCTGCTGCTCCCCACGCTGCAACTTCAACGACGCAACCTGCATTTTCACGTACAAAATTGGCTCTTCCACCCGCCTCTCCCCGGACGCCCTAAGCTTCTCAATCACATCCTCCAGATACGCAATCGCAGCCTCCTTTTCCGGATACTGCTTTGACACAATAACCACAAAATGGGCAAGCTTCAACAGATTGATCTTCGTCTCAAAGTCGCAAATGAAGTTGTGGTACAGCAGCCTGCACGAGCGCATTACCCGCCTGCAAATCCACCACATCAACCCCTCATCACCAAAACCCTAAAATCCAACATAACACAAAAACGCTCCCTAGTCACACACACCTACCACAAACCCAATCACCCCAGAATCAATACACACACACACACACACACAAAACCTGAAAGAATCATCCAACCATCAAACCTAGAACGGTGAACCAAAACACTCGAATGCAAAACACTACCAATCCTTGAAAGCAACCAGGAAACAGAACCCTAAGGAAGACCAATCCCTGGAGAACAAAAACAAGCGTCTACACATGGGCAGATTGCGAGCATTATCATCAACCGACATACAATCGCATACCTGGAACACAGTGAGCGCCACGAACTGGTCGAGCTTGAGCATGAGCTAATGCTAGAGCTTGCGCTTGTACAGATCCGGCATGATGTAAGTTACCCGATCTTCTGGACTGTGCATGGGTTGATCTCCTGCAGCAAACGGGAAACCAGAGACGAGAGAGCACAAAACACAAAAAACAAAGACTTCCGAACCCCGACGTAATCGAAGCTTCCAGAGCTTCTAAGCGCCTCAACACCACCCCTTTGCCACGTCAGCAGCCCCCCTGGACCCCTGTGAGTGCCCCCGGACCCCTGTGAGTGCCCCCTGGACCCCTCTGAGCGCCCTGCACGCCAGGGTTGTTCAAATAGACGTCCAACCCGGCTCCAGACGTCCGGACGTCCGACCCGGACGTCCCCCGTCCCGGACGTGGCGTCCCCGACGCTCGAGAATTTCGTCGCGGTAATAATTTTGCGACCCCGGGGGGTAAAAACATCCCCCAACCGTCCGATCGGCCGATCCCGCCACCACGCCTCATCTCGACCGTGCGTTCGCGGGTACGGCCGGGGAGACGGCCGCGGGGTCGCTGGGGACGGCCGCACCTCGATCCGACGACCAAGATGCGGCCGTGCTAGCACATTGCGGGCCGTCGGATCCCGCGGCCGTGGCCATGGCCGACCACGGGGACGGCCGCGTGGACGGCCGCGGGATCCGACGGCCTGGATCGACCTGGCGCAAGCCATCGGGGACCGCCTGATCGCCGCGGCCGACCGCGGGCCGTCGGATCCCGCGGCCGTCCCCGCGGTCGGCCACGGCGACGGCCGCGGGATCGAACGGCCCGCGGCCGCCATGGTCGGCCGTCTCCGCGGTCGGCCGCGGGGACGGCCACGGGATCGGACGGCCCGCGGCCGGCATGGTCGGCCGCGGAGGGCCGTCCGATCCCGCGGCCATCCGCGTGGGCGACCGCGTGCAGACGCGGCCGACCGCGGAGACGGACGGCCGTCCCCGGCGACGGCCGCGGAGACGGCCTCAAATTTTATAAAAAAAAAACCCGAAGCTTAAAATCTTCCTAACTTCTTCAAAACGTATCCAAGTCGGGCTTATGAGGTGTTTTTTGGCATCTACATTTCCTGTAGATGTCAAAAAACATCTCATAAGTCCAATTTGGACAAGTTTTGAAGAACTTACGGGAATTTCGAGATTTCGGGGAGTTGAGGGGACGGCCGTCGGCGGAGAGGGGGGGGGGGGGGGGGGGGGGCGACCCCGCTGACGGCCGTGGAGACGGCCGCGGAGACGGCCCCCCGTCCGCGTGGAGGCGGGGTCTCGCAAGGCCTTCCTTCTTCTCTTGGGTTTTCTCCAGAGACGGCCTCCCCTCCCCTCCTCCCCTCGTCCAACCTTGACAAAAAAGATTCTATTTCTAGATACTCTAAAAACAAAATCATTACCGAATTAGAAATTTCAGAGATATCCCTGAAATCATGGAAAATGTCCAAAAGATTTTGTATTCGGGATTGTGGGATCCGCCTTGATGTTGGGGTATACTTTAGAAGGAGATATTTATGCCGTTCAATTGTTGGTGCTCTACTATGGTTTGCAAATATAATCCCAATGTCTAGAAGGAAGATTACATTTGTTTTGGAAATGAAATTATGGCCCATGGGCCTATAGAAGAGGGAGGTATACAATGGGTGGTACAACTTAAAAGGTAATGAGAAGCTAATAAAAAATAATATTCTTTTATTTGAAGACATTATTTCGTTAGGTAATAAAATTAAAGGAGAACTCGACATGGATTTCTCTTACATTAACATGACAAGTTTGTATGTTTTTGGCTTTAATTTTATATGGCAAGACAAATCCTTTTTTCCATAAATGCAACATTGGAATTAAATAAAGGATAAACTTGAAATTTAGAAATGAATTTGAATGAGAGGATTTGGAAGGTATGTTGTAGAGGAGGTAACACTTAGAAATTAGATTTCAAATCAAATTATATAGAGGTTGAAATTGTGGGAAGGAGGTTGGAGGACACATTAAATAGAATTGAGGATTGTAAAGTTGAATTAGAAGTCGAAGATGGTGGACAAAAAATTCATTATAAGTAATAGAGGATAGAAATTTAAATACAACAAATTTTAGTTGTAATAATAAATAAATTGATTAATTAATTAAAAAACCAAGCAATCTGACAAGGGTGGATGTTTAATTTTAAAAGGTGAGTGAATTTTGAAGGTTTGGGAGTTGACATTAAGAGAACTGTTTCTTGCTTTTGAAATGAAGGATATGCTAGTATTACATTTGAGTACCTGGGCAAGTGAATGCCACATTGTTTGCCTTCCATTCCTTTTAGACAAACACCGAGTCTATATGGCTTAAAGTTTAACAAATCTCGTCAATTTTTTATTCTGAGACTTATGAATTTTTTCCATCTTAAAGGTGATTCCTTATCATTATTTTTATGAATTAAGGACATAACATGTGGATTCATCTAAATGTGGAAATATAAACACATACTTCATAGCCAAAAATTTATATTTGTTTATTTATTTATTTAAGTATTTAATTATTTTGTATTCTTTCCTTAGTCTCCGATTCTATCTTTTATTTTTATACTTTTTCCATTTGCCTTCCATTCTATCTTCTTAACTTTTTATTATTACACTATTTTCCCATTCTATCGTCTCTTTAGTTTTTTATCTTAACATTATTCTTCCATTTTATCTTCTCATTTTCCCTATCCTTCCATTCCTCTTCCATCATCTATTTATTTATTTAATATTCCTCTAATCTGTCTCCCATTCTATCTTTTTATTTTTAACTATTGGAAGAAAGGAAAAATAAATAAAAGATTAGGGGATTATATTATGTACAAGACAATAATAAAAAACAGACAATTGAAATAAAATACAATATGACAGTAAATGAAACATAACAAATCACCGCGAGCCAGACAAACTACAATGGGAAAAGGTTTGAAGGAAATAGATGTGTATAGAGAAGATAGATATCAAGGGAAAAAACAAAAAATAAAAACAGTACATGAGAGGTAATAATAAATCAAAAAGATAATTAGAATAAAAGATCAAATAAAAACTACTAATAATAATTGCAAGAGTGGAAATGACATACAAGAAGAAATGAGGAGTATGAAGTGAATAGAAAAAACCATGTCATTGTGATAACATTATGGCAAAAGAAGAAACTAAATAAAAATATCCAACTTAGAAAGGAATTTTTTCTTAAAGATTAAAGGATTAGATAAAGCACGAGATAATAATTGGAAAATAGTTAATTATAATTACATAGAATAAAATGGTATTTGAAAACATAAGAAATAAGTTCAATAACACTAAGATATACAAACTACAGTGAACATAATTTTAAATACCCAAGAAAGCAATTAATTAGGAAAAGATCATTTTCATGGAAAAAAGGATTTGTCTTGCCATATAAAATTAAAGCCAAAAACATACAAACTTGTCATATTAATGTAAGAGAAATCCATGTCGAATTCTCCTTTAATTTTATTACCTAACGAAATAATGTCTTCAAATAAAAGAATATTATTTTTTATTAGCTTCTCATTACCTTTTAAGTTGTACCACCCATTGTATACCTCCCTCTTCTATAGGCCCATGGGCCATAATTTCATTTCCAAAACAAATGTAATCTTCCTTCTAGACATTGGGATTATATTTGCAAACCATAGTAGAGCACCAACAATTGAACGGCATAAATATCTCCTTCTAAAGTATACCCCAACATCAAGGCGGATCCCACAATCCCGATTACAAAATCTTTTGGACATTTTCCATGATTTCAGGGATATCTCTGAAATTTCTAATTCGGTAATGATTTTGTTTTTAGAGTATCTAGAAATAGAATCTTTTTTGTCAAGGTTGGACGAGGGGAGGAGGGGAGGGGAGGCCGTCTCTGGAGAAAACCCAAGAGAAGAAGGAAGGCCTTGCGAGACCCCGCCTCCACGCGGACGGGGGGCCGTCTCCGCGGCCGTCTCCACGGCCGTCAGCGGGGTCGGCCCCCCCCCCCCCCCCCCGTCTCCGCCGACGGCCGTCCCCTCAACTCCACGAAATCTCGAAATTCCCGTAAGTTCTTCAAAACTTGTCCAAATTGGACTTATGAGATGTCTTTTGACATCCACAGGAAATGTAGATGCCAAAAAACACCTCATAAACCCGACTTGGATACGTTTTGAAGAAGTTATGAAGATTTTAAGATTCGGGATTTTTATTTTTTTAATTTACGGCCGACTCCGCGGCCGTCGCCGGGGACGGCCTCCCCGACCGCAGCGACGGCAAGGGGCGGTCGCCGGGGACGGCCCCCCCCTCCGCGGCGACGGCAAGGGGCCGTCGCCGGGGACAGCCCCTCCACCGCGGCGACAGCCCCTCTCTGCGGCGACAGCAAGGGGCCGTCGCCGGGGACGGCCCCTCCATCGCGGCGACGGCCCCTCTCTGCGGCGATAGCAAGGGGTCGTCGCCGGGGACGGCCCCCTCCACCGCGGCGACGGCCCCTCCTCCGCGGCGACGGCAAGGGGCCGTCGCTAGGGACGGCCCCCTCCACTGCGGCGACGGCCGCTTTCTGCTCCCGCAACCCCTCCCCCTGCGTTCAATGTGTGGTTTCACCCCCGGGTGAAACTTGTGCGGGTGATTTTTTTATTCTAAGTCACAGGACGTCCTGTGGCGCTGGCGGACGTCCGCGGACGTCCCCACGTCCCGAGCGTCCCGGACGTCCGTGACAACCCTGCTGCACGCCCATTAATTAATTAATGGATCCAGCAGGCAATTTGCAGTGCATAGTGGCTGCAAGGTCACTCGGTAGGTTATTTGAGATTTGAAATATGTTCATTTTTCCCCTGAGTTTAAATATTGTTAATTACTTTAGGCACACCAACCACTCTACCTATTATAGGCTGTTTTATCTTGTGTAGATATGTGATTTTGGGAAATCAAAATTGGAGTGTGGAGAGATCTTCCTGTTCAGAAGCCAAAACTACTAAGACATATCAAGTCATTATTGTTTTGACAAACTCCC
Organism: Ceratodon purpureus; assembly: GCA_014871385.1. NCBI lineage: Eukaryota > Viridiplantae > Streptophyta > Bryopsida > Pseudoditrichales > Ditrichaceae > Ceratodon > Ceratodon purpureus. The sequence goes on along the minus strand of CM026421.1, from coordinate 8,755,339 downwards.
ATGCAATTTTCTTGTGCAAGGTTGTAGAACAATATGATTGAACATACCAAATCTATTCAAAGATACAGAGAAAGTGTTCATTTAACATTTAGCCTAGTCATGCATGAGATATGCCACTTGAGAAATCCAACAGAGTATATAGTTAGTTAAGTTGTTTTTCATTACAATACATAACTTTCAAGTTTATAAAAATAGTTGTATATTATAATAGTTGACGCAAATAATTGATAAAATCTGTACAAGTTTTGAAAAAATAGTTAACCTTAATGCTTGATAATTAGTGTAGAGTATCTAAATGATTTTGTTTGAAAAAGATGTGGGTATTGGTCAAGCTTTCAATTTTGATTCAAAGATGGGAGTTGGAGCATCTTCACAAGAATAATATACAAGGTAATCACAAATTGCATTTCATATATTACAAAGTTCAACATCAATTTCACCTTCGATATCGTGAATTTGATAACTACATTTGATAACAACAGCTAGCAAAAATAGTGTATTTGCAGCTTTGAGTCATGAATACACTGGTAGAATATCTATCTTCACAAACTTGATAACAAAATTATTTAACTGCAACAAAATTGTTAAAATGCATACTAATATAGATTTACAACTGAACAAATTATATTGACAATGTATCACTACATTGATGATAAAATCTGTATTTATAGCAAAATTGTCACAAAAGTTTGGAACCATGAAACCCAGAAATGCAAAGTCGTAAGTTGTTGGCTTGATGCACTTTTTTTTCTACTTGGTATGCTCATACTTTTACCCTTAACCTTAGATTTTAGTTTCAACTTTCTCCAAATTTTGCATTTGTAGGTGAACCTCGAGGTCCCACACATCTTGTTTCCTTAGAATTAAAAATGAACTCAAATGGCTTACTTAAAAACAACAAACTATTGATAAAGAAAAAATGATTCAAAGTATAGTTTGATCAGGTTGTAGTAACTTGACACTATGGTAAACTGCCCTATCACCGCCACTTTTCTATGACCGCCATCTAAGGGAACCCCCCATGAACGCCACTTTTGGAACCCCCCATGAACGCCACGTCATAGCCCCCACCTAGTGGCAGTCATAGGATATTAGTGGCGACACCCTTTAAAATTCTATAACTAATTCATATCATGTCCAAAAATTATGATTCCACCTCTTGTCTTTTTTACATCTTAAGTTTTATCACTGAAAAATAGTTACAAAATACAACTACATGCCTAATATTGCCGAATCCTTATTGTGGCGGTCATAGGCGAGTTTACCATACTAGCAACCCTCTCGCCCCTCACTAAAAATTAGCAGTTGGGTGAGTCGTTAGGGGTCACAAAAGACAAGAAGATGTGAACTTTTCCACATTTTCACTGAGTGAAGGGCGGGCGACACTTTATGAATAAGGAACGACGGGTTCTCTTGTAATGCGATTTTTTGTCGTCCACAATGAGAGTCTGAGAGATGGAGGACGGCACATTTTCGAGAGAAGTAGTTCGGTGTTTGGAAGAGTTTGTCAATGTGGGTGCTTGTTTGTGAACAGACCGTCATCTCTGTGATAGTGCATTGTAGATATGTGTCTCACAATTTGAAGTCTTTTGATCTTCTTTTCGCTTACGGTGGTCGGCAGGGTTTTCTGTCTGTTCGTTTCTTTTGATATTTTCTTTCCATTTTTGTGCCGAACTTATGAGCAAGCTTTGGTTGGAATTTTGAGAAGAGCTGTCAGTGTTCTGTTTTGCATACATGTGGAGGATTTATCTTAAGAGTTTTTTGTGGTGGTTTAGGTGATCAATTTGGCAGCCATTTGTACCCCAGCCGATTACAACACTCGCCCACTGGACACCATTTACAGCAACTTCGTGGACGCGTTGCCGGTGGTGCAATACTGCCGTGAGAATGAGAAGCGTCTCATTCACTTCTCCACTTGCGAAGTCTATGGCAAGACCATTGGCAGCTTCCTTCCCAAAGACAGTCCTCTGAGAAATGTAAGCTACTCGTTTCTCCAGTTCGAATTTGCCAGTAGGCAAACACTGTATTTCACTTCGGCTTGTTCTGGGATACCCATTTTAGTTTGCTCTCGTCTTTATGACTGCTGATTTGGAATGCTCTGTGCTGCAGGATCCTGCTTTCTACATGTTGAAGGAGGACGAAACTCCTTGCATCTTTGGCTCTATCGACAAGCAAAGATGGTCTTACGCATGTGCTAAACAGCTGATTGAGAGGCTCATTTACGGTATGCACCTCAGATATATGTTTGGATGTAATTTTTTCTGTTTTGCTAGCTCTTAGAAAAAGTGACAGTGCTGGTCTATTTGTTAAGCTAATCATATCAAGTTCCTCAAGTTACAAGGGCATTTATGGCAAGTTTCTCATTCTGGTAAATGTGACATTGAATTAGGTTAAGATTGAAGTTGTGCTCTTTGCTTGGTAGGTGAGGGAGCTGAGAATGGTCTGGAGTTCACAATAGTGAGGCCGTTCAACTGGATTGGGCCCCGCATGGACTTCATTCCTGGTGTCGATGGACCCCAAGACTCCGTTCCTCGCGTCTTGGCTTGCTTCAGCAACGTAAGCCAACCGACATTGTTCGTTGCTGAATGCAAAATGAACTAAAGAGAATTTTGTCCTTGAGAAAGACCTGTTTAGTTTCTTTGCCACATGTTTCTTTCGCTTACATTGTTTGCCGGCTGCAGAACTTGATGAAGGGGAGCCATTGAAATTGGTGGACGGTGGGGAGTCTCAGCGTACTTTCATCTACATCAAAGATGCCATTGATGCCGTGCAGAGAATGATTGTGAGTGGATATCTCATCATCTCCATGTCATTTTCTGCAAACTTCATAGTTCTTTGTGATTATAAACTCGTCCAGGAAGCAAGCTGAACGCTGGATGTGGTGGAATAGGAAAACCCTGCCAGAGCGAATGGTCAAATCTTCAATGTTGGCAACCCCAACAATGAAGTGACAGTGCGGGAGCTTGCTGAGCTCATGACTGATGTGAGTTATCCTTTGCATATCATTGAGTGCTTGTCAACTGAATTATAATGTTTGATTCAGTGCAGAGAATGGTTGTGAGTGTTCTTTACATTATAATTCTTTTACAGGTCTACTGCAAGGTGAGTGGGAACGCTAGGCCAGAGGTCACCACTGTGGACGTCACCTCCAAAGAATTTTACGGTGTGGGCTATGACGACAGTGACAAGCGCATTCCAGACATGACCATCATCAAGAAGCAACTCGGTGAGCTGCAGACTAAGTCTTGTCCTGATTTTTTTAAAAATAGGTTCATCTTTTGCCGCTGCATTGGTACGTGAAGCGATACGTGGAGTATAGCAATGTAAATGCTATCTGAACATTATGGTCATCTCTCTTTTGCAGAATGGGAACCGAAGACGTCATTATATGACTTGATGGAGCACACACTGACATACCAACACACTACATATGCGGAAGCTGTGAAGAAGGCGATGTCGAAGGCCACTGTGACTTAGATTATACTCAGAGAACTTCAAGTTTAGAAGCTCATAGTACCATAGAATTCATATCGAAGGCTGTCTGTAGGTAGGCCAGTGCTAAGCGTCTTTAGACAGTCAACCCATTATAGTCCAGCTATAGCACTCCAGGTTAAGACTTCTCAAATTGGAAGTTATATACAGATGTCGCTCCAATTAATTGTGGATAATTTTTTGTTCTTTTCCATTGAAGATTACATGTATACCTCGTGGAAGTTAAAGAGGCGATTCCGGTCACTGGTTGGTGTATATTGTATCAGGATATACTGCACTCCCTTGATAATAATTATGTTTGCCACCGCATGATGAGGTTAGATTACTAAAAGTCTTTATCCACGGTGTGTATATCTTTGAAGTAATGCTTTTTTGGTAACAATTACAGTGAGGATCTATTACTAGTTCATCTCTCAAACAACGTGATCCTTGAGCGTGTACCAGAGCAATTATTCAGGTGGAGTTACAACATCCATTGGGTAGATCGTTATGAGTTATGACCTTTCCCCCCTTAAAGGTTGCGGTTATATTCATAGTGGAAGGTTGCAGATTTTGAGATTGTAACCGCTGTAGTTGTAACCATGGAATCCTACATTGGCGACGGAAACCCACATTCACCAATTGATTGCCATGACGTAAGCATTGAAATCTACTCCATGTCCACAAAGTTCACCACGTAAATCAGTAGGATCTTACACCGGGCTCCACACGTCTCTTGTCTTACCCTTTCGGAGTTATAATCTCATTACAGTTGTCTTTTGCACACCAAAGGTGCACAGTGCACTCTCGACGAAGGAAGCCTGAGTGGTCTTTTGGGAGAGAGCATGATTCGACAATTCTTTGAATTCCTCGTAGCTGAGTAAATGGAATTCACAATAGTCTCAACAAAATTAGCTCAGTACCAGTGAGGTTGTTCAATAAGGAGAGTCCTGAAGACAAGCTTCATGGACCATGTGGATTTCCATGGATATCACTATGATGATGACGGTCATTGTCTTCCCCAATTTCACTTTCATTAAGTTCACCAAAATCTCTCAATACTATATTGTGATTCTGAATTACAGTACACGAAATAAATAATTGCAGGATTAGTTCACACTATGATCTATACTCACTTGAGCTCCAATCCTCATAAAAGCAATTCAGTTAAAAACATTGAGTACATTGAATGGGGCATCTACAGATGATCTCGATGATGGCCAGTGGGCAATGGACATAATTGACGCAATACTAGAGAGAGCGTTCTGGCAACCACCCAAATTCTCAAGCCTCGATCAATACCTAAAGCACCAATATGTTCTTCTGGAGACAGAGATAGACGAAGCAGGAAATCCACCGGCCTTCATAACAGAAGCTGGTTTTCCACCGAACCCGAATCCACCTCACACCTTCAACCTCATCGATGGAACGGTAATCGATCAAGACTTCAAACTAGCAAATAAAATCATCATGTCTGTAAATTTCGAAGGTGAAACAAAATCTTAAACCCATTGAAAGTTTAAGTCTCTTTCTTATGATTGCAATCGCAGATAACTGCAAGTAAGACGAAGCCTTTGAAAGGATGGAGCTTGTGGGACACAACTCTGATCAGGGAGCGGCAGCTCTACATGATAACAGATTCGATGATCAAGAGGTTGAATGATCAGTACCGATTGCAGTGTCGAAGAATGCCGGTGGCAACACCCTTGAAAGTTGATACCATAACTCTAATCATCAATTTTGAAAGCAAGATCGACTGAACAAACTCCGAATAACTTTCGGCCACACCCTATCTACCTCACTATTTTCGTATTATCCAACTAATTCGGGGAACTCAGTAACTGTGCTCCTAATCGGCTTTAAGAACGTATGGCATCCCACTTATAGGTATGGGAGATTTCTCTGCAGGATTATCGGTTCCAGAGAGGCGCTTATGAAGATTGACCACCATAGACAGTGGTCGAGTCGTGGGGAGGTCATTGAGACTAAATGGCAGATCCATGTAGTCTTGGTCCCAGGTGCACCTCATCCAATCGAATTCCGACTTGGGGGGGGCACCGGAAGTTTCCACGGTCACAGAAAAAGGATCAGAAGTCTCCTTTAAAACTTCTTGCAAGCACTGTGGTAGTGCCGAGCAACTCCGAATGCGCAGATTGAGGTTTTGTGCGTGCAAGTCTTCATCAGACTCGATGTGCAGGTGGAAGAGGGCTGCAAAAAGCAAGTTGGCTACCTTCCCGACAACGGCCTTTCCATCTTTAGATGTGAGGTACTTGTCGGTCTGCTCAATCAACTCATTCATCTTGACCGCATCATCTAGGTCACATTTCTTATCGATGGTTGGATTCAGGCGGAGGCCAGGTCCTGACGTGGAATTATAAACTGGCTGGAGTGTCTCCAAATGTCTTATGGCAGAGTTGCATTTTTCGTCGGCATCGAAGGCGATATCCACTACAAGCTTCAAAAGGTTTAACACGCCCGGCTTCTTCGACGCTGTTTCACCGGACCCTTCTCCGCTACTCTTCAATTTACCACAACCAAGAGATATAAGGGCGCTAACCTGGCGCTCAGGCCACAATCTTCGAGCTTCCTCGATGGCGATCATGGGTGGACCGTTAAATCGCAAACCACCATCGGCCCAAAGACGGCCACCAGCATAAACGAGAGGGAGATAGGTGGGAGCGGCAGACGTTGCTGCGGCGACATCCATTGCCCTGAAGAGATAGCCACCGTCCACACGTCCACGGAGCAGGTCGGAGATTGACTTCTGATTATCCTCTCCATGCGCTCGTTTCAATTGCGACAAGATAATCTCGCTCTCATTGGTGTCAGACCGCGGGTGGTTGTAGGAGGTGAACCATGCAGCAGCGGCCTCCTTCTCAGAGTCACATGCCGTTATGATGACACGAGGTCCACCAACACAGCTCTGCAGCAGCGACTGTTCACCCAAATGCTGCTCCAGAAGCCTCAGCAGAGCATCATTCTTGTATTTCGACTCATACAATCCCACATATTGACAGAACGTAGCGATCCAACGAAAACTAGCACCAAAATTCAGCTGTTTTTTGGAGAAAACCTCCTTCGCCAAGCTCATGAATAGGTTGATCACAGCTGCCAGCCTCTTCGGTTCCTCATCAGGTTTCTTGCGAACAGTGAGTGCCAGAGCAATGATACCTCCCGTACTCGTGCCAATGACGATGTCGAACAGGTCTTCTACATGCATGCCGGGTAAGTGAGCCATTATTGCTTTGAGCGACAGCAGCTCCACGATGCCACGGACGCCACCACCGTCCAGAGAGAGGATGCGGCACCCAGCCAGTGGGGGCAGATTCTTCATATACCACTTGGCATTAGATTGACAAACTGGACATGACAAGCTGGTTGGCCTAGCCAACCGCGTCGGTGCATGTAGAGATGTCTCGGCCTCCTCCTTTGCACACTTGTCACAGATGATGTGGCCACATGAAAGAATCTCCGTCGGCAGGTTAAGCAGGCAGATTACACAGACTTGGTAGGAGGTGAAATCTTTCATCCACGAATGCCACGAATGCCCCTGACGCTCAGATCGGTACCCTAATACCAATTCCCGGATTTTTCTCACATCACTCCCTGAGACCCTCTTGAAGACGCTTTCCGCAAGATTGACGAGGCTACCTTGGTCTTCCATTGCGTTCACCACGTCGGGATGAGCACAGAAGTCCCCACTGTAACGTGCACCAGTAGCTTTCGCATGTAACAGTGATAGTACTCCAGAGTGGTAATGCTTGTGCGCGCGTTTCATGGTGCCGCACTCAAATCCACGTATGTTCTCAGTGGAACACGGCATCTCTCCAACAATGATGTCGTCAGCATCCTTGAGAGCTTTTCGAAGATCGGGGGGTAGAGTGGGACTTGGAACAAACGTCAGGTCAACGTTCCGGCTTATCCACAGGAGCATGGACTGTTTGACGTAGCTCTTGAGGACCATGAGCGACGTCGCGAACTTTTTAGAGCTCGTCCAGTAATCCGGGTGGAATCCCACCTTCCCAACGAAGCCGTCGGGGCTTGCAATCTCAACTTCCTGACGAAACCTAACGATGTACCCTGTAAGTCCAACAAGTGCGCTGTCAGCGACCATCGCCTTGTAGATGTCAAATACAGCAGTGGGATACTTGCTGAAAAGGCCAGCCACTTTTCTCATGTAAAGCTCAAGTTGGCGGCGGGTGAAGAGCAGCTTCCCCTCGCTTCGCACTGTTCGAATACGCTGGGTCGACTCCATGATCGCCTCACGCAGCTTCGCCACTCGACTGGGGACCTTCTCGTCGGCTCCATCGAAATCCATATGCGGAACGGAAACGACGAGTGGATTCGAGTAATACAGAAGGAGATCCTTTTTCCGAAGGTCATCCGCTATCCATTTTTCAAAGGTCTTCTTGAAATCGTCGAAATCGTCATGGAAAGTCTCCTTATCGGTCTTGTTGAAAATAATGATTAATTGTGGGCGATGTTGATTGTCCGCACCAAAAGACGCCGTTTTACCCCATTCCAACAGTGGATCCAAGATATTTGATTTCTCGCGCCAGTTGCCAGAGAAGACAAAACAGAGGACGTCAGAAAAGATGTACAGTATACGAGGATACGATGTCTGTACATGTCCATAGCGAGTATCCACATAGCTTCCTTCATCTGCACTTTTCCCTCTCATAATTGTCTCCAGCAGATGAGAGACTCCATGCGGCTTCTTCGATCCTCCGCGCCCTTCACTGTCCAGATAGAGCAAAGGGTCTGCTGAGTCTTGACGGCCAGCGTATATGTGAATATCGCCTGAGGTTGATTGTGGATCGCCCGCTGCGCCAATTAGAGGCATGTCCATGTCGCGTTCAACACCTTCCACGAGAAGAAGATATTTCAGCAAGAAGCTCTTGCCCACTCCTGTTGGTCCGATTAACGACACCAAAGATGGTCGCTCCTTTGGATCTTGGACCAGCGCTGCTAATCGTGGCAGAAAGATGATGCGACGTTCGTTCGGACAGAAATAACAAAATTTGTTCTTCGCATCAGCATCTAGTTGCCCATGTCTTGGATATGGAGAGCTAGAGAGCATTCGATTGTGTATTTTCAACGCCTCCAGTTCTCTGCGGCGCTCAACAATACTGATGCGGTAATGCAGACTAGTCTTCCTGCCATTGTGTTTGTCCTGATTACACTGTGTGCACAATTGAAGCTCGCACTTGCGGCAGAAAAATGCCGCGTCCGAGTGTTGATCTTCTTCGCATTCGTCGCACTTCTCCAGGTTCATCCTAGACGAGCTAGACGTACCATGCTGGAATCCAGCCGCTTCACCATTGTTTGACATTGTAGGGAGACGACCTAACATCCCATCAGAGCAACTAATGAGTACCAACAGGGAATATTGCTCAACTGTGCATGGAAGTGAATGAAGCAAGTAAACGGGCTTCCGCAACAGACTCACCGATGATGGAGACAGCGACCTTGGTAGACATGATGACAAGATGGACTCAAAAAGAAAAAATTAGCAACCTGGTCTCATCAAGCAAGGACGTTGCAGAGGACACAGTGATCTCATGTTTTCAGCATCCTAAGTCCCATTCCATCGTCGCACATACATGGAGTAAGGTGGTGAAATGGGTTGTCAACGTAGGCAAAGATGACAACAAAATAAAAACAGACAAAGAGGTCATGAAAAGCAAGTAAGGCGCGGACGTGAATCAGCATACTCACTGGAAGCGTCAGAAGAATCCACAGAAGCGTCGGAAGCGTCGGAAGAGTCCACTGGAAGCGTCGGAAGCGTCGGAAGCGTCGGAAGAGTCCACCAGGCCGGCCTGCTCCAACACCCAAACTCACACTAGCGCTGGGGACGATTTCGACTGCAAAGAGGAAAACAATTAGCTGCCAGATGAATGGGTGAGGCAGGGTGTGCCCTCCTTTAAGGGATGGTCTGAGCTCGCATCCGATGACACAAGTTTTCCTGAAAGTCTGCAGTATACTCATGATTTTATTTATATATATATATATATATATATATATATATATATATATATATAGGTAGAACAAATTGTAAGCTGTCAACCACGTGCATCATATGATTGAATTTAGAAAAAACGTAAATCAAAGGGGATGTCAGTCGTTTTTCATTCCTCACTTCCTGGGAACAGTGAACAGTTCCACGATATTTTACTTACATTTCCGGCTTCTTGTGACCAAAACTTCTCATCATAACTAATTATAAAGCCCATGTGGCTGGCGCCGTTTCATTTCCTGTGTGTTGGTGCTGTACTACTTTGGAAAATAGAGATACGCGTAATCCCTTGTGCGGGAGAGGTGGCGCATATTATTTTTATTTTTATTTTTGAAGCAAGAATTCATTGCACAGAATTAGAGTACAAGCCCACAAGGGTCAGAAACAGAGGTGGCGCATATTAGACAGGGCGCCGGAGAATCTAAACCCTTGAATTAGTCGAAGGCGGTCAGACTGTTCGAGCATCTGCGTCTAATCAGATATCGAGACAAGTTGGGTGTCGGAGGCAAACCCACAAATTCCCATGCAGCTCACGTCCCACCAAACTTAGTCACCCGTGCCCTCTTGTACGCGGTTGTCATTTAAGTCAGAGTCAAACTGCCAGACCTCGATATCTTTCTGGAGTTAACTTACACCCGATATTCAAGCGGCTCATCTTGTTGTTGTCGCTTGTACCGACAAAATTATGCCGTTCAACAGGAAATCATCTTTACATTCACCTCTATTTTCACTATCATTTGCCTAATATTTTGAATGTGATGACGCTGAAAGAACATCTCCACCCATGCTCGCTAAAGGTGACTACCTAAAATTATTCATCTATATTTGAAGAGCCCTTGAGAACACACTCCTCCACCCTTGAACACCCCTCGGGCCTCAAGCACCAAACACTAGGATAAAATGACATCCAAATCAACAAAAAAATCAACAAAAACTTGTTGATTTAGGTATTGCATTGACCGTTTTGATAGTTTTTTGTTGATTTGGAAACAAGTTAACAAAATGAATAATAAATTTTGTTGATATGAGCAGTATTACCAAAATGGTTTAACAAATATTTGTTTATTTAAATATATTATATGACAACAACCAAATCAAGATATTTTTGTTGATTGTTTGCTGATTGTTTCTGGGTTGTTTTTGGCAATTTTGGGTCGTCTTTGGGCTATACTAGGAGTATTTTTGGAGTGTATTGGAGTTTTTTTGGAGTGTTCTTGGAATGTTTTTTTGAAATGATCTTTGAATGTTGTTCAAATGTTTTTGGAATGATGTTGAAATATTTTTGGAATGTTCTTAAAATGCTTACGAAAAGTTATTGAAATGCTTTTGAAATCTTTTTGGAATGTTCTTGAAATGTTTACAATTTTTTTTAAATGTTCTTAAAAAGTTCTTGAAATGGTTTAGGAATGGTTTTAGATTGTTTTTGGAATCTTTTAGAACTATTCAAAAATTATGAATGTAGAATTCAAGTTGTATTTCATTTTCAATTACATTCTGAATTCAATTAAAATTCTAACTACATTCAGAATCTAATTCAAATTTGATTCCCATAATTTGATTATATCAAAGTTTTTAATCTTTAAATAATCAAATTAGAATAGTACAAAATTCAAATTGAACGATATAATAAAATTGTTCAAATTCTAAGTATTAACCTCTACACTATTTTATATTTTTTTATATGTTCAAGTCCATAATTGCTTTTAAATATTAGTCTTCAAAGCAAGGCCGAAATCTTCATTTCTGTTTGTTTTTCAACAAAATTAACTAGACAATCTACCTTGTGCTTCAAGGTAACCTATAACTTCCTTTTGAAATTGTGAAATAACAACTTTTATCAATTGCAAGATCATGATGCTTGAATGCCAAAAAACAATTGTTCAATTCATTCGAATGAATGCATTTAAATTTTGAAAAAAATTTATGCATAAATTAACCCCTAAATGGCCAAGGGACCAAGGGTGTTTTTGCTCAAAACTGCCACCAAATAGTCCCTTTTGAAAGCAAACTGCATGTAGTGCAAAATTGAAACCAATTTTGGTATTTCCAACAGTAAGATCTTGTATCTAACTTCTATGTCTATGTGCTTGTCAAATCTCACACTCTCATTCCTTACCATTTGAGAGATCGTAACATTCAAAGTTGGAAAAAAGTTTTTTTTACCCTGCAAAAAGAGGACAACAGTATTTTGGGGTCCAAAAAAACCATTTTTTTGAGTAGATTTGGATGGCGCCCCTTTAGATTCTTGTTCCTAGGTGAGTTAGGTACATGTCCACAATATCTCATACCCATGCAAGATGTAGAACCTTGAGAAAATCATCAATTTCCACAAGGGGGTATGCTGAAATTCACATACAAAGGCCGTTTTTTAGAATAAAAATAGCATATGAAATATTCTTGGATTGAAAATCCAAACGGTGGAAACATGCTCTAGTGGCTCTTCTACATACACAAGTTTTTATTTTTGAAAAAAAATAAAATCTCAATTTTTGGTAGAATTTCAAAGTTTCGTCTTTAGGCAGATTTGGGCAGATTTGGGCAGTTTTGGACAGTTTCGGGCAGAAATTGCTGCATTCACAGTGGCTGAGAGCCTGCCCGTGGAAGGGCGTTTTATGCTCAGAGGAGCATAACTTTTGCTCACTTCATTCAAAAAAAATTAAAAAAATATCCCCATAAACCTTTTGAAAAAAACCTTTTTCCACAAAAAAATTTCAAAAAATTTCAAGTAAATTTGAATTTGTAGGAACCTGCCCAAATTTAAAAAACGCCCATTCTAGGACTTTGGCCAATTAGGGGTTAATGTATATATCAATTCTATAACTTGCAACTTTTCATCATATGTTGAGAAAATATGTTAAAGGATATTTCTCTTAAAAATTGCAATAAAAAATATTTCATATTCATGCTTCAAGAAAATAATAAGTTTATAAAAATTGAGAATGATTTACAATATTTACTAGAAAAAAATTAGTTATGAAACTAAAGATTTCCAAACCCAATGTTTGTAATGCACTAATGTACATGTTGTAATAAAAAAATTACATCCTATTTTACAAACTATTTTTATGTCAATAATGAAAATTGCATTCAATAATGAGTTTTGAAATTTACTATAGTGAAGAGATTTCATTTCAAACCGAAAATTGAAATTGTTCATGAGTGTCACCTTTCTAATCTATATATAACAATTATTTGAAACTTTCCACATGATTAATATTTTAGAAAATCAATTTCAAATTCTTATTCTTTTACAAAGTACATTTGGATTTACCTAGCTTACCTAAACACATAACTAGAAAATATGTACATTCTAAAGTAACATTCTAATGATGTAATTGAAAGTTTTAAAGATTGTGAGTCTTTCAAACAATCTCTTCACCACATGTATAAAAAAATTTACAGAAAAAAACCCATAAATTCAGTTTTTAAATACATGATTGAAAACACTAGCTATATAGTCAAAAAAATGCTACTTCGTTCTTCAAGGGTCTAAATTCTTAGTTTAATATTCTCAAATTATTGAAATTCTGAGTTCTTAAGTATTTAAATTCTTCATAAAGAGTTTTTTAATTTTCTAACCATTGCAATCATTAAAACTCTATGTTCTACATTGCAAAAAACTTAATTATGAATTGTGACCACATCACATCCTAATCAAATGTTTGCCAAATATTTATGATACCTTAAATTAAACTAAAGTTTTTATTACTAAATCTTCATGCAAAAAAAGTTTTAACCACCAAGCTTGACATTTTTTGTACAACTAGAATATTTTTTATTAACTTACTCATTCGCAATTTAGTGTTTCTTCACCTCTGCATACCTTGGAGGCTGTTTTTGCATAGTGCAGTTGTTAAAAGCTAACTTGATTTACCCACTTTTCTTAGTTCAAAGTTTTTTGAAAAAAGGTGCTATACTATGTGAAAACAGCCCCCAAAGTCTGCTGAGTTGAAAAAACACAACGTCACCAAAGATTGGAAAAAACGAATAAGTGATAGTTTTTCCTGGAAGACTTCGAGCTTATTTAAATGTGGTGCAATGGTTAGAACCTCCTTTCTCACCTAGAGTAGCTCTTCTAGTTTTTGTAGGAACTAAGAATCAAACAGAATGGCAGTACCAAGCTCATCCATTGGAACCGGATTTCAACAAAAAGGCCATGGGCCCATGAAACCAAGCGGTAAACTGTCTAGGTCTTGTTTGTTATTTTTTTTTTTTAATCCCCCTCCTGTAGGAAAATTGTGATTGGCTTATTTTTTATTTTTTTATTTATTTAAATATTTCAAAAATATTTCAAAAAATGAACAAAAAGTTGTTGAAAGTTTTGTCCAAAGCAATTATAAGTTTTGATTCGGAATTTGTCCAAATCAACAAAAAAATTTAACAAATTTTTGTTGAATTTTGTCCAAATCAACAAGAAATCAACAAAAACTTGTGAGACAATGTCCAAGTAAACACGTCCTAATCAACAAAAAAAATGAAACATCCACATCAACACTTTTTGGTCAATTTGGACACTGATTATTCTACTAGTGAAAGTGCTTGTCAAATAGCTGTCAATGCATCAATAACAAGTAGAATGTCAGATTTAGTCAACTAAACTAAGATTTGGAGGGCCAAGAAGCATTTTTGAAGGGCCCTTAGCATTTTTGAAGGATCTTTAGCATTTTTCATCTGCTTATTACGTGTGTTAAACTCATGGCGAGTATGGGCACAAAAGCTCTAAGGCATAATTCTGACGGTAAAAGCAACAAAAGCAATATGGACGGCCATCCACTCGAAGGCTTTGAATATTAGGGAAACCCTGGTAGCCGCTCACTAGACTCAATTGCCGCTCACTAGAGTCAATCGCCGCTCACTTGATTCAATCAGGGTTTGAGATGTGACGAGACCGTCTTTTATTTATATACACAATGTGTATATCCAATATGTGTGAAATAATATGATGTAAGTGTTCATTATGCATACTTTTTAATCAATTGGCAAAATACTTATATTAACCAAGTGTACATTTGGCACAATACTCATACTAATAGAATGTACGTGCAGAGTACAATAGGTCATTTAATTAGTAGAGCATATTGTGGCTTGCGTTTCTAGCCTCAATGAATAGGGAATGTAACACACTTTTGAATGATTTGGGATCCAATCCAAGTAATTTCGTCAAAAATGGAGTTTCAATGAAGGAGTTATGGCTCTTCAAAATTTGAGCCATTCATTTAAAGTATCGTTTTTCAACATTAGGAACGTTTAGTGGTTAAGATGAGTCCACATGTATATTGATTTGGTATCGGATCAAGTGATTTGAACCGTATTATTATGACTACTTTTTCTATTTTATCACCAAGTTCAAAATTGTTGTATTGAATATTGATACAATGACAAGATGAGACACCAAGAGATGTCCATTGAATAAAGGCACATTCTATTTTCTTTTATAGATCCTAATACATGAAAGAAACAAAAATCACACTTATCTAAACTTATAACTATTCCCTCAACCTATCAACCTTTTGCCTATCAACCCTTTGCAGACTAGCGCATCACTCATGAATTTTTATTGAAGTGGAAAGGTGTTTGATTAGCTTTCACTACAAATGCTATTAGCATTTTGTACTTGTATGATTCTTAAAAATTACGAAAGGTGGTGTTTTGGTTCAATTCAAAAGTTATTTTCAACTATAGAAAGTTGAATTGATGAACCAAATGTATTTTCGATGATATTTATTTTTATTATTTATTTATTTTATTTCATTTTAAATAATGGGAATCTCTTATACCTGTATTTAAAGGCATATTTAGGTAATTCTGGACTTTTAAAAGTCCAGAATTAATAGTCAGCTCATCCGCCGACAAAATGTTTGTAGTAAATAACTTAAAATCATTGAAAATTTTCAAAAAAATTTGAATAAATACTATAAAATAATGCATATTTCACAAAATTCACAAAAAATTAGACATAATGATGTCCAAATGGAGAATTTATGGCAGAAACAGAGTCAAAACAATGAATTTTGAGCCAAAAAATGGTTTTTATAGCACATTTTGAGCAAAAATGGCAAAAAAAAAAAAAGTTTTTTTCAACCTTGCTATTTTGGTCGGCGGCCCGCCGACGGAATGATAAAAAGTCCAGAATTAGGCGTTTTGTCCAGAATTACTTAAATATCCCTTATTTAATTTAGAATTTATTTTCTGGCAGATAAATAAGGTTTATATTACTGATAGTTACTCCAAAACTTGAGGCATACTGATAGTTACTCCAAACTTGAAGCTTACTTTACCTGGAGCTTACTATAAGCTTGAACTTTACTCTAGGAAATTACTAATTTATGACCATTTGATCTATGTTAACCTTCATCTAAGGGTCAGAGATGATTGGACTAGCGAGGCTGTTCATTTACACGACCTGTCCATATAACAAACAAGTTAATCTCTACAGACTTCTTTGAGGGTATAAAACCATGAGAGTTTCTTTGACATATGCATTTGTTTACTTGACTGCTTTGAAAGTAATTCTAGTTTGCTACATGTGTGTGAGAGATTTTTAGAGCTTGTGAAGTTTTGGTATATGGTGGTGTGGAGCTAAAGCAAAGTGCAACATGACTGAGTCTGGTGGAACTACTAGTCATGTTCTCTAATTTATGATTACAATTAGACTCTTTCATCTCTCCCTTTGATTTGTATGTTTGGTGTAGGGTTTGATTTTTCTTGTGACTGTAATAACAAGCTGTAAAGGGCTGTTGACACCTTGTCTACAAACATAATCCTAACTATGGTTTTGGTTGTATTTATGGGGACAGGTGAGGTCCTTTACCTCTTGATTTTTCTTACTTTACTACACCAACATTCAAGGGATGAGAGGATTTTTGAAAACTCAAAACTATTTTGTGTTTGATCTTGTATTGTCATTTTTAAGACAAAATTTTCTTTAATATTTGGTTTATTTTATCTTACACTATTATTTGCAAGTAGTGTGTTGATTGAGAATTCTCTAGTGGTATAAAGCACTATGTGACTAAATTGGTAATTCTAAATTACAAGAAAGTGCACAGATTTGATAAGGTTTGAATTGAGAATGGGCTGATTTAGAATGAAATTTGGTGAGGAAGGTGATAAAAGCTGCGCTGTAAAGGAATGTCTCGCCCACCCACCCTTAGAGGTAGGGAAGTTTTGTTTTGGTATTGCTCCTAAAATAGAAAACTACCATATTACGGTTTATCTAGAATTTAGGTTTAAAAATATAAAAATTATAAATTTTATGATTTAATTTATTGGAAAAAAATTCATGATGACAATTCATTATGAACTTTTTAGAATTCAATCTACAACTGTATAAATCACACACTTATTCAAGGATAATGTTTGGAAAGCAAAGCATACGTGACACATTTGCTTTGGAGGGGGGGGGGGGGGATTTTTGGAGATTTGACACTATTAAGTTGTGGAGATTTTGTTATTAATAACTTATCAATGAAGTAGTAACTACAAAAAATTAAAATTAAAAAAAAAAAATTAAAAAAATTGTTATCCATCATGTTATTATACTTTCACCTTTGCTTTTGTGATTTGTTAGTAAATTCAAATTTGTGTAGGATTAGCTTGAAAATGTGCAAGCACATACTTGTGCAATATTCTTGGTAACCATAATTGCAATAAATTGTCATTTATCTGATATCTTAAGATAACGGGTAATAACCCAAAATTGCAAACCACCCAACCCAACATTGACATTAATTAATGCTGGCCGCATGAGGGGTGTGACATGGAGGGGTCCACGTGGCATGGTGATAGTATGGCATGGTGATGGCATGGTGATGGTATGGTGATCGCATGGTGATGGTATGGTGATGGCATGGTAATGGCATGGTGATGGCATGGTGATGGTATGGTGATGGCATGGTGATGGTATGGTGATGGTATGGTGATGGTATGGTATGAAATTGGGGATTTGTCCCATAATGCTTGGAAATGCAGTTGAGGTGAGGAAGTATATAGAGTGGGAGATGAGGCAGATAAATTACAAAATCTAGAATACTTTTTTTTTTTTAGTCTTTTGTGTTAACATATAAATGCCACGTGGCACTCCCTCAAGGAGGTCCACGTGGCACCTCTTCAAGGCTCCATTAATTAATTAATAGGACCAAAAAGAGCATTGTGACTATCAGGGATAAATTGTGACTAGATGTAAGGTAGAGATAAATTGTGACTAGATGTAAGGTAGAGACACCCATTTCCGACCGGGTCCCCATAACCGATCAGTAGTCTTCTCCAATTCCAACCTTCTGTTAGATTTAAAATCTTGAGAGATCTAGAAGAAAGTGTCAAGCATGATTGGTAGAGAGGGAATCATATGGAAATATTTTGGTAGTAGTATAGTGATCAAGTTTTGGTATCATGGAGGTCGGTTTTAGGTGGGCCTACATATTAGTTATGGGTGGTTTTCAACTTTTCACTTAAAAAATTTGTAACTATTTCAATATTGGGTATAAAATTCCAAATTTTTTTGCATTCAAGAATAACCTTATGTCTGTATAGGAGAAAAATCCTCTTCAAATTATTCGCCTCAAAAACATATGCTCAAAACTTTAAGTGGTCGGTTATAGATCCTTCTACCTTAGTATACATTGTTTAGTTTTGATGTGGTGGAACGAGTGAGATCAATTACGTTCTTCATTTGATTGGGTGCAAACATGAGTGGGTAAATTTAAAATTCCATGACCATTTATAGTTGAAATAGATTCTTATTGAGAATAAAGCTTTTTATTATACTAATAGAGGGGATCTTTGAATATATAATTGGTACAAATTTTCAACAAAAGTGATAAACCATTGCAATTAAATCAGTGCGTTCTGTACATAAAGAACAAGAGTAGTTTTTGATAAGTTTTTCAATTGCTGAAATTAGTGATATAAAACCATGTTCCAATTTGCAATGTAAACACATTGCCAATGCTATGTCACTTTTGCGTTAGAAAAGCCTTGCAACTCATAACTTTTACGACCGAAGTTGCCACCTGGTAATTGTAAGGTGGACTATATAATAGTGGCGCACATGTTTTTATAGGAAGTTTGTAGTGAAAATAAGAGTGTGAGCTATTTTTGTGCATGGAAAAAATAAACGAAAGGCTAGACCAAATGGAATCATCAATGTTGGACTCACTCAAACTTCTTAATTTTTAAAACTCAAATTGTAAATGTGTTTAGAACAGTGCTCTAAAAAAGCACTCTAAAATGTTCACTATGAGTACGTAGAAAATTGGACTTCATTTCCACGCTATTAAGTGCTTGAGGATAATTAACTCTAGTAAGTCAATTGCCTTATTATAAACCCAAAAAAAAGAGTCATGTTGAATATTCTGTGAATTATTAAAGGTCCAAAAACTAAAGGAGCTAATAATTGACAATAGTTGTTTATGAAACTTCCTCTGGTTGACTCGAATGAACAATGAGTGTACAAGAATTAATAGGCCTGTGGGGAGATACTTTTAGTCAAAATGGAGAGTTGGAAATTAGTACCATCATGATCAATTCAAGGAGGTTTAGTTTCATCACTTCTTGGTCCTTCTTAGTTCCTAGTCCCTTTGCTTTAGTGTAAACTGAATTTGTACTAAACATTAAACCATGACATTGATTTCAACTTTCTCTTTACCGTATCCAAGGATTAGCTTTGGCAGAAAATAATTCCAAAAATAGATGTTAGAAATTTTAGAAAATTATTGGCATTTTTGTCGAATACAATATCAATTATTTTTCAAAATTGCCGGATTGTAAAGAAATTTCACTTCACACTAGACATTTACTTATAATTGAAGCATGTGCAAGTTATAGTGGAGAGAACGTGCTCCTTTTGTAATCAAGCTCACATACATTAGTTTACAAAGAATATGGGTTAAGAAGTAGCAAGAGTCTAAGTGAGGCTTTTCAAATGTGTTGTACAGAGATTTTCGGAGTCTAATTGAGCATAGAAGATGAAGTTTTATAGAATTATGTTTAACTGACAAAAGTTGACAAATCAATTCTTCTTTCAGCATTTTAAAATAGTCTTTATGCAAAAGATATGAACAAATCATTGCAGCCTTGTAAAGATTAAAAAAGATAGAATGGGTTTAAAACAGTTTTTTGGAGGTCATTTGTGCATAGAAAATCAACTTTTTTGAAATTCTGTTGGTCCAAGAAAAGTTTATAAATCAAGTAATCTTTCACCTCCAACAAATTTTATGTCATTTGAAGACCATATGCAAAAGTTATGTGTGTTATAAAAAAGAAGACTAACTAAGTGCTTCACCTCAAAGTTCACATTTCCCATATGGATTGTTGGACACAACTCCACTCTACTTGCATAAAGTAGAGAGCATTCTCACCTCGTAATCGCATCTATCTTGTCATCCAATACAAAAAAGATGTGGAGGGTTAATATTTTAGTAGAAAATTTAAATAAGGCTCTAAGACGAATTTTTAAGAAATTAAAAAAAAAAAGTTGCCGAAATTGTGAATATACTATTTTTAGGTGTCGGACATTAAAATTTGAAATTAATTAATTATTCGACCAATGGGTGTCGAAGTTGACGCTTAGGTACGGTAATCAAATGTGCTAAATTTATTTTATTTTTAGCAAAGCCTAAAAAACATACATTTTGACCAAACAATGAAAGCAGGTTCTTGAAAAAATCTAAAGTAAAATTTATTATACAATTAAAGGTAGTGGTTCTAAAAAAAAAAAATTTTGGCAATAAAACATGCCATCCATGTTACTCTAGTCTTCAAATTTGAGTTCTATAAGTTGATATTGATTTTTTTTTTAAAGATCCTACTTTTGGCTACCAACATAGCATGATAGTCAGATTACATCTTCTCAAGCTAAGTTTTCAGAGATATACAAATAAGATTCACCTCTCAAGAAATGAATTCATTTATTTTTATGGGACCTTAAGGGAGCGCCTACGCTCCCATCATTGGGAACGCAGACGCTCCCTGAGATCCCATGAGGTGGGAACGCCGTGAACATGTTAACACGTGTCAACATGTTGACAGTTGTTAC
The DNA here is from genome assembly GCA_014871385.1 of Ceratodon purpureus. NCBI lineage: Eukaryota > Viridiplantae > Streptophyta > Bryopsida > Pseudoditrichales > Ditrichaceae > Ceratodon > Ceratodon purpureus. The sequence goes on along the minus strand of CM026421.1, from coordinate 8,734,817 downwards.
GGTTAACAGGTGTGATTAGGGCGTTCGACCTTGGGTTGCGAGGTCATGAGATCGAACCCTGACGTAGTTAGCAACCTTCGGAGCGAATCTTTCTGATGAAACCCCCATCCATCTCGTAAATTAGAGAACAGTAAACTTTTTAGGAAGTAATTTTTCTTTTACTCTACAGGCCGGGTAATCCCGGCCTGACACCTGTATGTATCTGATTCATATTTTAACCTTGGTGAGGAATTCACGGTCAATAGCCTTCGGAGCTAAAACTTTTGCTTTTCAACATTTTTGTTTTCAAGCTTATCAAATTTACACATAAAGAAAGCAAAAGTTAATTTTAATTTAAAAAGTAATTTTAATAGGCAGGGACTTGAAGGCAGGGACTTGGAGGCAGGGACTTTGAGCTAGGGACTTGGAGGCATGGACTTGGAGGCAGGGACTTGGAGGCAAGGACTTGGGCTGCGACTTGGAGGCAGAGGCTCAAAACTGTACATGTTGGCTGGTTTTACTTATCACATATTTTGTGTTTTCAATTTCCTTCATTTTCCTTCATTTTACTTATTTACATAGTTTGCACCAATAGTATTATAAGTATTAGGCACTCACGGTGTATAGTTACAAGATTGAATAATTAATTATCACATGTTGGAGGTGCCACATAGACCCCCTGTTGGGGTGCCACATGCCACATGGCCAAAACACTTGGTGAGAAAAAATGTAGATTCTGTGTTAAAAGGAGATTGTGATGAGTTGCAGGTTTCCATAACAGAGATCACCATTCAGAATATGGGCTTTGCAAAACAAAAAGTAATATTGTAAACTTCATATACCCTGTTAAGAGAGGTATCATGCACATGGTTGCTGCTACATTGTCTAAACAGACATGTACACTTGCATGAACCGATGGGTCCACATCTGTCATACTATCCAACGTCGTCTTCCCTTCCTCTAACAATTTCTTACACTCCTGCTGCTCCCCACGCTGCAACTTCAACGACGCAACCTGCATTTTCACGTACAAAATTGGCTCTTCCACCCGCCTCTCCCCGGACGCCCTAAGCTTCTCAATCACATCCTCCAGATACGCAATCGCAGCCTCCTTTTCCGGATACTGCTTTGACACAATAACCACAAAATGGGCAAGCTTCAACAGATTGATCTTCGTCTCAAAGTCGCAAATGAAGTTGTGGTACAGCAGCCTGCACGAGCGCATTACCCGCCTGCAAATCCACCACATCAACCCCTCATCACCAAAACCCTAAAATCCAACATAACACAAAAACGCTCCCTAGTCACACACACCTACCACAAACCCAATCACCCCAGAATCAATACACACACACACACACACACAAAACCTGAAAGAATCATCCAACCATCAAACCTAGAACGGTGAACCAAAACACTCGAATGCAAAACACTACCAATCCTTGAAAGCAACCAGGAAACAGAACCCTAAGGAAGACCAATCCCTGGAGAACAAAAACAAGCGTCTACACATGGGCAGATTGCGAGCATTATCATCAACCGACATACAATCGCATACCTGGAACACAGTGAGCGCCACGAACTGGTCGAGCTTGAGCATGAGCTAATGCTAGAGCTTGCGCTTGTACAGATCCGGCATGATGTAAGTTACCCGATCTTCTGGACTGTGCATGGGTTGATCTCCTGCAGCAAACGGGAAACCAGAGACGAGAGAGCACAAAACACAAAAAACAAAGACTTCCGAACCCCGACGTAATCGAAGCTTCCAGAGCTTCTAAGCGCCTCAACACCACCCCTTTGCCACGTCAGCAGCCCCCCTGGACCCCTGTGAGTGCCCCCGGACCCCTGTGAGTGCCCCCTGGACCCCTCTGAGCGCCCTGCACGCCAGGGTTGTTCAAATAGACGTCCAACCCGGCTCCAGACGTCCGGACGTCCGACCCGGACGTCCCCCGTCCCGGACGTGGCGTCCCCGACGCTCGAGAATTTCGTCGCGGTAATAATTTTGCGACCCCGGGGGGGTAAAAACATCCCCCAACCGTCCGATCGGCCGATCCCGCCACCACGCCTCATCTCGACCGTGCGTTCGCGGGTACGGCCGCGGCGACGGCCGGGGAGACGGCCGCGGGGTCGCTGGGGACGGCCGCACCTCGATCCGACGACCAAGATGCGGCCGTGCTAGCACATTGCGGGCCGTCGGATCCCGCGGCCGTGGCCGTGGCCGACCACGGGGACGGCCGCGTGGACGGCCGCGGGATCCGACGGCCTGGATCGACCTGGCGCAAGCCATCGGGGACCGCCTGATCGCCGCGGCCGACCGCGGGCCGTCGGATCCCGCGGCCGTCCCCGCGGTTGGCCACGGCGACGGCCGCGGGATCGAACGGCCCGCGGCCGCCATGGTCGGCCGTCTCCGCGGTCGGCCGCGGGGACGGCCACGGGATCGGACGGCCCGCGGCCGGCATGGTCGGCCGCGGAGGGCCGTCCGATCCCGCGGCCATCCGCGTGGGCGACCGCGTGCAGACGCGGCCGACCGCGGAGACGGACGGCCGTCCCCGGCGACGGCCGCGGAGACGGCCTCAAATTTTATAAAAAAAAAACCCGAAGCTTAAAATCTTCCTAACTTCTTCAAAACGTATCCAAGTCGGGCTTATGAGGTGTTTTTTGGCATCTACATTTCCTGTAGATGTCAAAAAACATCTCATAAGTCCAATTTGGACAAGTTTTGAAGAACTTACGGGAATTTCGAGATTTCGGGGAGTTGAGGGGACGGCCGTCGGCGGAGACGGGGGGGGGGGGGGGGGGGGGGGGGGGGGGCGACCCCGCTGACGGCCGTGGAGACGGCCGCGGAGACGGCCCCCCGTCCGCGTGGAGGCGGGGTCTCGCAAGGCCTTCCTTCTTCTCTTGGGTTTTCTCCAGAGACGGCCTCCCCTCCCCTCCTCCCCTCGTCCAACCTTGACAAAAAAAATTCTATTTCTAGATACTCTAAAAACAAAATCATTACCGAATTAGAAATTTCAGAGATATCCCTGAAATCATGGAAAATGTCCAAAAGATTTTGTATTCGGGATTGTGGGATCCGCCTTGATGTTGGGGTATACTTTAGAAGGAGATATTTATGCCGTTCAATTGTTGGTGCTCTACTATGGTTTGCAAATATAATCCCAATGTCTAGAAGGAAGATTACATTTGTTTTGGAAATGAAATTATGGCCCATGGGCCTATAGAAGAGGGAGGTATACAATGGGTGGTACAACTTAAAAGGTAATGAGAAGCTAATAAAAAATAATATTCTTTTATTTGAAGACATTATTTCGTTAGGTAATAAAATTAAAGGAGAACTCGACATGGATTTCTCTTACATTAACATGACAAGTTTGTATGTTTTTGGCTTTAATTTTATATGGCAAGACAAATCCTTTTTTCCATAAATGCAACATTGGAATTAAATAAAGGATAAACTTGAAATTTAGAAATGAATTTGAATGAGAGGATTTGGAAGGTATGTTGTAGAGGAGGTAACACTTAGAAATTAGATTTCAAATCAAATTATATAGAGGTTGAAATTGTGGGAAGGAGGTTGGAGGACACATTAAATAGAATTGAGGATTGTAAAGTTGAATTAGAAGTCGAAGATGGTGGACAAAAAATTCATTATAAGTAATAGAGGATAGAAATTTAAATACAACAAATTTTAGTTGTAATAATAAATAAATTGATTAATTAATTAAAAAACCAAGCAATCTGACAAGGGTGGATGTTTAATTTTAAAAGGTGAGTGAATTTTGAAGGTTTGGGAGTTGACATTAAGAGAACTGTTTCTTGCTTTTGAAATGAAGGATATGCTAGTATTACATTTGAGTACCTGGGCAAGTGAATGCCACATTGTTTGCCTTCCATTCCTTTTAGACAAACACCGAGTCTATATGGCTTAAAGTTTAACAAATCTCGTCAATTTTTTATTCTGAGACTTATGAATTTTTTCCATCTTAAAGGTGATTCCTTATCATTATTTTTATGAATTAAGGACATAACATGTGGATTCATCTAAATGTGGAAATATAAACACATACTTCATAGCCAAAAATTTATATTTGTTTATTTATTTATTTAAGTATTTAATTATTTTGTATTCTTTCCTTAGTCTCCGATTCTATCTTTTATTTTTATACTTTTTCCATTTGCCTTCCATTCTATCTTCTTAACTTTTTATTATTACACTATTTTCCCATTCTATCGTCTCTTTAGTTTTTTATCTTAACATTATTCTTCCATTTTATCTTCTCATTTTCCCTATCCTTCCATTCCTCTTCCATCATCTATTTATTTATTTAATATTCCTCTAATCTGTCTCCCATTCTATCTTTTTATTTTTAACTATTGGAAGAAAGGAAAAATAAATAAAAGATTAGGGGATTATATTATGTACAAGACAATAATAAAAAACAGACAATTGAAATAAAATACAATATGACAGTAAATGAAACATAACAAATCACCGCGAGCCAGACAAACTACAATGGGAAAAGGTTTGAAGGAAATAGATGTGTATAGAGAAGATAGATATCAAGGGAAAAAACAAAAAATAAAAACAGTACATGAGAGGTAATAATAAATCAAAAAGATAATTAGAATAAAAGATCAAATAAAAACTACTAATAATAATTGCAAGAGTGGAAATGACATACAAGAAGAAATGAGGAGTATGAAGTGAATAGAAAAAACCATGTCATTGTGATAACATTATGGCAAAAGAAGAAACTAAATAAAAATATCCAACTTAGAAAGGAATTTTTTCTTAAAGATTAAAGGATTAGATAAAGCACGAGATAATAATTGGAAAATAGTTAATTATAATTACATAGAATAAAATGGTATTTGAAAACATAAGAAATAAGTTCAATAACACTAAGATATACAAACTACAGTGAACATAATTTTAAATACCCAAGAAAGCAATTAATTAGGAAAAGATCATTTTCATGGAAAAAAGGATTTGTCTTGCCATATAAAATTAAAGCCAAAAACATACAAACTTGTCATATTAATGTAAGAGAAATCCATGTCGAATTCTCCTTTAATTTTATTACCTAACGAAATAATGTCTTCAAATAAAAGAATATTATTTTTTATTAGCTTCTCATTACCTTTTAAGTTGTACCACCCATTGTATACCTCCCTCTTCTATAGGCCCATGGGCCATAATTTCATTTCCAAAACAAATGTAATCTTCCTTCTAGACATTGGGATTATATTTGCAAACCATAGTAGAGCACCAACAATTGAACGGCATAAATATCTCCTTCTAAAGTATACCCCAACATCAAGGCGGATCCCACAATCCCGAATACAAAATCTTTTGGACATTTTCCATGATTTCAGGGATATCTCTGAAATTTCTAATTCGGTAATGATTTTGTTTTTAGAGTATCTAGAAATAGAATCTTTTTTGTCAAGGTTGGACGAGGGGAGGAGGGGAGGGGAGGCCGTCTCTGGAGAAAACCCAAGAGAAGAAGGAAGGCCTTGCGAGACCCCGCATCCACGCGGACGGGGGGCCGTCTCCACGGCCGTCAGCGGGGTCGGCCCCCCCCCCCCCCCCCGTCTCCGCCGACGGCCGTCCCCTCAACTCCACGAAATCTCGAAATTCCCGTAAGTTCTTCAAAACTTGTCCAAATTGGACTTATGAGATGTCTTTTGACATCCACAGGAAATGTAGATGCCAAAAAACACCTCATAAACCCGACTTGGATACGTTTTGAAGAAGTTATGAAGATTTTAAGATTCGGGATTTTTATTTTTTTAATTTACGGCCGACTCCGCGGCCGTCGCCGGGGACGGCCTCCCCGACCGCAGCGACGGCAAGGGGCGGTCGCCGGGGACGGCCCCCCCCTCCGCGGCGACGGCAAGGGGCCGTCGCCGGGGACGGCCCCTCCACCGCGGCGACAGCCCCTCTCTGCGGCGACAGCAAGGGGCCGTCGCCGGGGACGGCCCCTCCATCGCGGCGACGGCCCCTCTCTGCGGCGATAGCAAGGGGTCGTCGCCGGGGACGGCCCCCTCCACCGCGGCGACGGCCCCTCCTCCGCGGCGACGGCAAGGGGCCGTCGCTAGGGACGGCCCCCTCCACTGCGGCGACGGCCGCTTTCTGCTCCCGCAACCCCTCCCCCTGCGTTCAATGTGTGGTTTCACCCCCGGGTGAAACTTGTGCGGGTGATTTTTTTATTCTAAGTCACAGGACGTCCTGTGGCGCTGGCGGACGTCCGCGGACGTCCCCACGTCCCGAGCGTCCCGGACGTCCGTGACAACCCTACTGCACGCCCATTAATTAATTAATGGATCCAGCAGGCAATTTGCAGTGCATAGTGGCTGCAAGGTCACTCGGTAGGTTATTTGAGATTTGAAATATGTTCATTTTTCCCCTGAGTTTAAATATTGTTAATTACTTTAGGCACACCAACCACTCTACCTATTATAGGCTGTTTTATCTTGTGTAGATATGTGATTTTGGGAAATCAAAATTGGAGTGTGGAGAGATCTTCCTGTTCAGAAGCCAAAACTACTAAGACATATCAAGTCATTATTGTTTTGACAAACTCCCATGCAATTTTCTTGTGCAAGGTTGTAGAACAATATGATTGAACATACCAAATCTATTCAAAGATACAGAGAAAGTGTTCATTTAACATTTAGCCTAGTCATGCATGAGATATGCCACTTGAGAAATCCAACAGAGTATATAGTTAGTTAAGTTGTTTTTCATTACAATACATAACTTTCAAGTTTATAAAAATAGTTGTATATTATAATAGTTGACGCAAATAATTGATAAAATCTGTACAAGTTTTGAAAAAATAGTTAACCTTAATGCTTGATAATTAGTGTAGAGTATCTAAATGATTTTGTTTGAAAAAGATGTGGGTATTGGTCAAGCTTTCAATTTTGATTCAAAGATGGGAGTTGGAGCATCTTCACAAGAATAATATACAAGGTAATCACAAATTGCATTTCATATATTACAAAGTTCAACATCAATTTCACCTTCGATATCGTGAATTTGATAACTACATTTGATAACAACAGCTAGCAAAAATAGTGTATTTGCAGCTTTGAGTCATGAATACACTGGTAGAATATCTATCTTCACAAACTTGATAACAAAATTATTTAACTGCGACAAAATTGTTAAAATGCATACTAATATAGATTTACAACTGAACAAATTATATTGACAATGTATCACTACATTGATGATAAAATCTGTATTTATAGCAAAATTGTCACAAAAGTTTGGAACCATGAAACCCAGAAATGCAAAGTCGTAAGTTGTTGGCTTGATGCACTTTTTTTTCTACTTGGTATGCTCATACTTTTACCCTTAACCTTAGATTTTAGTTTCAACTTTCTCCAAATTTTGCATTTGTAGGTGAACCTCGAGGTCCCACACATCTTGTTTCCTTAGAATTAAAAATGAACTCAAATGGCTTACTTAAAAACAACAAACTATTGATAAAGAAAAAATGATTCAAAGTATAGTTTGATCAGGTTGTAGTAACTTGACACTATGGTAAACTGCCCTATCACCGCCACTTTTCTATGACCGCCATCTAAGGGAACCCCCCATGAACGCCACTTTTGGAACCCCCCATGAACGCCACGTCATAGCCCCCACCTAGTGGCAGTCATAGGATATTAGTGGCGACACCCTTTAAAATTCTATAACTAATTCATATCATGTCCAAAAATTATGATTCCACCTCTTGTCTTTTTTACATCTTAAGTTTTATCACTGAAAAATAGTTACAAAATACAACTACATGCCTAATATTGCCGAATCCTTATTGTGGCGGTCATAGGCGAGTTTACCATACTAGCAACCCTCTCGCCCCTCACTAAAAATTAGCAGTTGGGTGAGTCGTTAGGGGTCACAAAAGACAAGAAGATGTGAACTTTTCCACATTTTCACTGAGTGAAGGGCGGGCGACACTTTATGAATAAGGAACGACGGGTTCTCTTGTAATGCGATTTTTTGTCGTCCACAATGAGAGTCTGAGAGATGGAGGACGGCACATTTTCGAGAGAAGTAGTTCGGTGTTTGGAAGAGTTTGTCAATGTGGGTGCTTGTTTGTGAACAGACCGTCATCTCTGTGATAGTGCATTGTAGATATGTGTCTCACAATTTGAAGTCTTTTGATCTTCTTTTCGCTTACGGTGGTCGGCAGGGTTTTCTGTCTGTTCGTTTCTTTTGATATTTTCTTTCCATTTTTGTGCCGAACTTATGAGCAAGCTTTGGTTGGAATTTTGAGAAGAGCTGTCAGTGTTCTGTTTTGCATACATGTGGAGGATTTATCTTAAGAGTTTTTTGTGGTGGTTTAGGTGATCAATTTGGCAGCCATTTGTACCCCAGCCGATTACAACACTCGCCCACTGGACACCATTTACAGCAACTTCGTGGACGCGTTGCCGGTGGTGCAATACTGCCGTGAGAATGAGAAGCGTCTCATTCACTTCTCCACTTGCGAAGTCTATGGCAAGACCATTGGCAGCTTCCTTCCCAAAGACAGTCCTCTGAGAAATGTAAGCTACTCGTTTCTCCAGTTCGAATTTGCCAGTAGGCAAACACTGTATTTCACTTCGGCTTGTTCTGGGATACCCATTTTAGTTTGCTCTCGTCTTTATGACTGCTGATTTGGAATGCTCTGTGCTGCAGGATCCTGCTTTCTACATGTTGAAGGAGGACGAAACTCCTTGCATCTTTGGCTCTATCGACAAGCAAAGATGGTCTTACGCATGTGCTAAACAGCTGATTGAGAGGCTCATTTACGGTATGCACCTCAGATATATGTTTGGATGTAATTTTTTCTGTTTTGCTAGCTCTTAGAAAAAGTGACAGTGCTGGTCTATTTGTTAAGCTAATCATATCAAGTTCCTCAAGTTACAAGGGCATTTATGGCAAGTTTCTCATTCTGGTAAATGTGACATTGAATTAGGTTAAGATTGAAGTTGTGCTCTTTGCTTGGTAGGTGAGGGAGCTGAGAATGGTCTGGAGTTCACAATAGTGAGGCCGTTCAACTGGATTGGGCCCCGCATGGACTTCATTCCTGGTGTCGATGGACCCCAAGACTCCGTTCCTCGCGTCTTGGCTTGCTTCAGCAACGTAAGCCAACCGACATTGTTCGTTGCTGAATGCAAAATGAACTAAAGAGAATTTTGTCCTTGAGAAAGACCTGTTTAGTTTCTTTGCCACATGTTTCTTTCGCTTACATTGTTTGCCGGCTGCAGAACTTGATGAAGGGGAGCCATTGAAATTGGTGGACGGTGGGGAGTCTCAGCGTACTTTCATCTACATCAAAGATGCCATTGATGCCGTGCAGAGAATGATTGTGAGTGGATATCTCATCATCTCCATGTCATTTTCTGCAAACTTCATAGTTCTTTGTGATTATAAACTCGTCCAGGAAGCAAGCTGAACGCTGGATGTGGTGGAATAGGAAAACCCTGCCAGAGCGAATGGTCAAATCTTCAATGTTGGCAACCCCAACAATGAAGTGACAGTGCGGGAGCTTGCTGAGCTCATGACTGATGTGAGTTATCCTTTGCATATCATTGAGTGCTTGTCAACTGAATTATAATGTTTGATTCAGTGCAGAGAATGGTTGTGAGTGTTCTTTACATTATAATTCTTTTACAGGTCTACTGCAAGGTGAGTGGGAACGCTAGGCCAGAGGTCACCACTGTGGACGTCACCTCCAAAGAATTTTACGGTGTGGGCTATGACGACAGTGACAAGCGCATTCCAGACATGACCATCATCAAGAAGCAACTCGGTGAGCTGCAGACTAAGTCTTGTCCTGATTTTTTTAAAAATAGGTTCATCTTTTGCCGCTGCATTGGTACGTGAAGCGATACGTGGAGTATAGCAATGTAAATGCTATCTGAACATTATGGTCATCTCTCTTTTGCAGAATGGGAACCGAAGACGTCATTATATGACTTGATGGAGCACACACTGACATACCAACACACTACATATGCGGAAGCTGTGAAGAAGGCGATGTCGAAGGCCACTGTGACTTAGATTATACTCAGAGAACTTCAAGTTTAGAAGCTCATAGTACCATAGAATTCATATCGAAGGCTGTCTGTAGGTAGGCCAGTGCTAAGCGTCTTTAGACAGTCAACCCATTATAGTCCAGCTATAGCACTCCAGGTTAAGACTTCTCAAATTGGAAGTTATATACAGATGTCGCTCCAATTAATTGTGGATAATTTTTTGTTCTTTTCCATTGAAGATTACATGTATACCTCGTGAAAGTTAAAGAGGCGATTCCGGTCACTGGTTGGTGTATATTGTATCAGGATATACTGCACTCCCTTGATAATAATTATGTTTGCCACCGCATGATGAGGTTAGATTACTAAAAGTCTTTATCCACGGTGTGTATATCTTTGAAGTAATGCTTTTTTGGTAACAATTACAGTGAGGATCTATTACTAGTTCATCTCTCAAACAACGTGATCCTTGAGCGTGTACCAGAGCAATTATTCAGGTGGAGTTACAACATCCATTGGGTAGATCGTTATGAGTTATGACCTTTCCCCCCTTAAAGGTTGCGGTTATATTCATAGTGGAAGGTTGCAGATTTTGAGATTGTAACCGCTGTAGTTGTAACCATGGAATCCTACATTGGCGACGGAAACCCACATTCACCAATTGATTGCCATGACGTAAGCATTGAAATCTACTCCATGTCCACAAAGTTCACCACGTAAATCAGTAGGATCTTACACCGGGCTCCACACGTCTCTTGTCTTACCCTTTCGGAGTTATAATCTCATTACAGTTGTCTTTTGCACACCAAAGGTGCACAGTGCACTCTCGACGAAGGAAGCCTGAGTGGTCTTTTGGGAGAGAGCATGATTCGACAATTCTTTGAATTCCTCGTAGCTGAGTAAATGGAATTCACAATAGTCTCAACAAAATTAGCTCAGTACCAGTGAGGTTGTTCAATAAGGAGAGTCCTGAAGACAAGCTTCATGGACCATGTGGATTTCCATGGATATCACTATGATGATGACGGTCATTGTCTTCCCCAATTTCACTTTCATTAAGTTCACCAAAATCTCTCAATACTATATTGTGATTCTGAATTACAGTACACGAAATAAATAATTGCAGGATTAGTTCACACTATGATCTATACTCACTTGAGCTCCAATCCTCATAAAAGCAATTCAGTTAAAAACATTGAGTACATTGAATGGGGCATCTACAGATGATCTCGATGATGGCCAGTGGGCAATGGACATAATTGACGCAATACTAGAGAGAGCGTTCTGGCAACCACCCAAATTCTCAAGCCTCGATCAATACCTAAAGCACCAATATGTTCTTCTGGAGACAGAGATAGACGAAGCAGGAAATCCACCGGCCTTCATAACAGAAGCTGGTTTTCCACCGAACCCGAATCCACCTCACACCTTCAACCTCATCGATGGAACGGTAATCGATCAAGACTTCAAACTAGCAAATAAAATCATCATGTCTGTAAATTTCGAAGGTGAAACAAAATCTTAAACCCATTGAAAGTTTAAGTCTCTTTCTTATGATTGCAATCGCAGATAACTGCAAGTAAGACGAAGCCTTTGAAAGGATGGAGCTTGTGGGACACAACTCTGATCAGGGAGCGGCAGCTCTACATGATAACAGATTCGATGATCAAGAGGTTGAATGATCAGTACCGATTGCAGTGTCGAAGAATGCCGGTGGCAACACCCTTGAAAGTTGATACCATAACTCTAATCATCAATTTTGAAAGCAAGATCGACTGAACAAACTCCGAATAACTTTCGGCCACACCCTATCTACCTCACTATTTTCGTATTATCCAACTAATTCGGGGAACTCAGTAACTGTGCTCCTAATCGGCTTTAAGAACGTATGGCATCCCACTTATAGGTATGGGAGATTTCTCTGCAGGATTATCGGTTCCAGAGAGGCGCTTATGAAGATTGACCACCATAGACAGTGGTCGAGTCGTGGGGAGGTCATTGAGACTAAATGGCAGATCCATGTAGTCTTGGTCCCAGGTGCACCTCATCCAATCGAATTCCGACTTGGGGGGGGCACCGGAAGTTTCCACGGTCACAGAAAAAGGATCAGAAGTCTCCTTTAAAACTTCTTGCAAGCACTGTGGTAGTGCCGAGCAACTCCGAATGCGCAGATTGAGGTTTTGTGCGTGCAAGTCTTCATCAGACTCGATGTGCAGGTGGAAGAGGGCTGCAAAAAGCAAGTTGGCTACCTTCCCGACAACGGCCTTTCCATCTTTAGATGTGAGGTACTTGTCGGTCTGCTCAATCAACTCATTCATCTTGACCGCATCATCTAGGTCACATTTCTTATCGATGGTTGGATTCAGGCGGAGGCCAGGTCCTGACGTGGAATTATAAACTGGCTGGAGTGTCTCCAAATGTCTTATGGCAGAGTTGCATTTTTCGTCGGCATCGAAGGCGATATCCACTACAAGCTTCAAAAGGTTTAACACGCCCGGCTTCTTCGACGCTGTTTCACCGGACCCTTCTCCGCTACTCTTCAATTTACCACAACCAAGAGATATAAGGGCGCTAACCTGGCGCTCAGGCCACAATCTTCGAGCTTCCTCGATGGCGATCATGGGTGGACCGTTAAATCGCAAACCACCATCGGCCCAAAGACGGCCACCAGCATAAACGAGAGGGAGATAGGTGGGAGCGGCAGACGTTGCTGCGGCGACATCCATTGCCCTGAAGAGATAGCCACCGTCCACACGTCCACGGAGCAGGTCGGAGATTGACTTCTGATTATCCTCTCCATGCGCTCGTTTCAATTGCGACAAGATAATCTCGCTCTCATTGGTGTCAGACCGCGGGTGGTTGTAGGAGGTGAACCATGCAGCAGCGGCCTCCTTCTCAGAGTCACATGCCGTTATGATGACACGAGGTCCACCAACACAGCTCTGCAGCAGCGACTGTTCACCCAAATGCTGCTCCAGAAGCCTCAGCAGAGCATCATTCTTGTATTTCGACTCATACAATCCCACATATTGACAGAACGTAGCGATCCAACGAAAACTAGCACCAAAATTCAGCTGTTTTTTGGAGAAAACCTCCTTCGCCAAGCTCATGAATAGGTTGATCACAGCTGCCAGCCTCTTCGGTTCCTCATCAGGTTTCTTGCGAACAGTGAGTGCCAGAGCAATGATACCTCCCGTACTCGTGCCAATGACGATGTCGAACAGGTCTTCTACATGCATGCCGGGTAAGTGAGCCATTATTGCTTTGAGCGACAGCAGCTCCACGATGCCACGGACGCCACCACCGTCCAGAGAGAGGATGCGGCACCCAGCCAGTGGGGGCAGATTCTTCATATACCACTTGGCATTAGATTGACAAACTGGACATGACAAGCTGGTTGGCCTAGCCAACCGCGTCGGTGCATGTAGAGATGTCTCGGCCTCCTCCTTTGCACACTTGTCACAGATGATGTGGCCACATGAAAGAATCTCCGTCGGCAGGTTAAGCAGGCAGATTACACAGACTTGGTAGGAGGTGAAATCTTTCATCCACGAATGCCACGAATGCCCCTGACGCTCAGATCGGTACCCTAATACCAATTCCCGGATTTTTCTCACATCACTCCCTGAGACCCTCTTGAAGACGCTTTCCGCAAGATTGACGAGGCTACCTTGGTCTTCCATTGCGTTCACCACGTCGGGATGAGCACAGAAGTCCCCACTGTAACGTGCACCAGTAGCTTTCGCATGTAACAGTGATAGTACTCCAGAGTGGTAATGCTTGTGCGCGCGTTTCATGGTGCCGCACTCAAATCCACGTATGTTCTCAGTGGAACACGGCATCTCTCCAACAATGATGTCGTCAGCATCCTTGAGAGCTTTTCGAAGATCGGGGGGTAGAGTGGGACTTGGAACAAACGTCAGGTCAACGTTCCGGCTTATCCACAGGAGCATGGACTGTTTGACGTAGCTCTTGAGGACCATGAGCGACGTCGCGAACTTTTTAGAGCTCGTCCAGTAATCCGGGTGGAATCCCACCTTCCCAACGAAGCCGTCGGGGCTTGCAATCTCAACTTCCTGACGAAACCTAACGATGTACCCTGTAAGTCCAACAAGTGCGCTGTCAGCGACCATCGCCTTGTAGATGTCAAATACAGCAGTGGGATACTTGCTGAAAAGGCCAGCCACTTTTCTCATGTAAAGCTCAAGTTGGCGGCGGGTGAAGAGCAGCTTCCCCTCGCTTCGCACTGTTCGAATACGCTGGGTCGACTCCATGATCGCCTCACGCAGCTTCGCCACTCGACTGGGGACCTTCTCGTCGGCTCCATCGAAATCCATATGCGGAACGGAAACGACGAGTGGATTCGAGTAATACAGAAGGAGATCCTTTTTCCGAAGGTCATCCGCTATCCATTTTTCAAAGGTCTTCTTGAAATCGTCGAAATCGTCATGGAAAGTCTCCTTATCGGTCTTGTTGAAAATAATGATTAATTGTGGGCGATGTTGATTGTCCGCACCAAAAGACGCCGTTTTACCCCATTCCAACAGTGGATCCAAGATATTTGATTTCTCGCGCCAGTTGCCAGAGAAGACAAAACAGAGGACGTCAGAAAAGATGTACAGTATACGAGGATACGATGTCTGTACATGTCCATAGCGAGTATCCACATAGCTTCCTTCATCTGCACTTTTCCCTCTCATAATTGTCTCCAGCAGATGAGAGACTCCATGCGGCTTCTTCGATCCTCCGCGCCCTTCACTGGGTCTGCTGAGTCTTGACGGCCAGCGTATATGTGAATATCGCCTGAGGTTGATTGTGGATCGCCCGCTGCGCCAATTAGAGGCATGTCCATGTCGCGTTCAACACCTTCCACGAGAAGAAGATATTTCAGCAAGAAGCTCTTGCCCACTCCTGTTGGTCCGATTAACGACACCAAAGATGGTCGCTCCTTTGGATCTTGGACCAGCGCTGCTAATCGTGGCAGAAAGATGATGCGACGTTCGTTCGGACAGAAATAACAAAATTTGTTCTTCGCATCAGCATCTAGTTGCCCATGTCTTGGATATGGAGAGCTAGAGAGCATTCGATTGTGTATTTTCAACGCCTCCAGTTCTCTGCGGCGCTCAACAATACTGATGCGGTAATGCAGACTAGTCTTCCTGCCATTGTGTTTGTCCTGATTACACTGTGTGCACAATTGAAGCTCGCACTTGCGGCAGAAAAATGCCGCGTCCGAGTGTTGATCTTCTTCGCATTCGTCGCACTTCTCCAGGTTCATCCTAGACGAGCTAGACGTACCATGCTGGAATCCAGCCGCTTCACCATTGTTTGACATTGTAGGGAGACGACCTAACATCCCATCAGAGCAACTAATGAGTACCAACAGGGAATATTGCTCAACTGTGCATGGAAGTGAATGAAGCAAGTAAACGGGCTTCCGCAACAGACTCACCGATGATGGAGACAGCGACCTTGGTAGACATGATGACAAGATGGACTCAAAAAGAAAAAATTAGCAACCTGGTCTCATCAAGCAAGGACGTTGCAGAGGACACAGTGATCTCATGTTTTCAGCATCCTAAGTCCCATTCCATCGTCGCACATACATGGAGTAAGGTGGTGAAATGGGTTGTCAACGTAGGCAAAGATGACAACAAAATAAAAACAGACAAAGAGGTCATGAAAAGCAAGTAAGGCGCGGACGTGAATCAGCATACTCACTGGAAGCGTCAGAAGAATCCACAGAAGCGTCGGAAGCGTCGGAAGAGTCCACTGGAAGCGTCGGAAGCGTCGGAAGCGTCGGAAGAGTCCACCAGGCCGGCCTGCTCCAACACCCAAACTCACACTAGCGCTGGGGACGATTTCGACTGCAAAGAGGAAAACAATTAGCTGCCAGATGAATGGGTGAGGCAGGGTGTGCCCTCCTTTAAGGGATGGTCTGAGCTCGCATCCGATGACACAAGTTTTCCTGAAAGTCTGCAGCTGTATACTCATGATTTTATTTATATATATATATATATATATATATATATATATAGGTAGAACAAATTGTAAGCTGTCAACCACGTGCATCATATGATTGAATTTAGAAAAAACGTAAATCAAAGGGGATGTCAGTCGTTTTTCATTCCTCACTTCCTGGGAACAGTGAACAGTTCCACGATATTTTACTTACATTTCCGGCTTCTTGTGACCAAAACTTCTCATCATAACTAATTATAAAGCCCATGTGGCTGGCGCCGTTTCATTTCCTGTGTGTTGGTGCTGTACTACTTTGGAAAATAGAGATACGCGTAATCCCTTGTGCGGGAGAGGTGGCGCATATTATTTTTATTTTTATTTTTGAAGCAAGAATTCATTGCACAGAATTAGAGTACAAGCCCACAAGGGTCAGAAACAGAGGTGGCGCATATTAGACAGGGCGCCGGAGAATCTAAACCCTTGAATTAGTCGAAGGCGGTCAGACTGTTCGAGCATCTGCGTCTAATCAGATATCGAGACAAGTTGGGTGTCGGAGGCAAACCCACAAATTCCCATGCAGCTCACGTCCCACCAAACTTAGTCACCCGTGCCCTCTTGTACGCGGTTGTCATTTAAGTCAGAGTCAAACTGCCAGACCTCGATATCTTTCTGGAGTTAACTTACACCCGATATTCAAGCGGCTCATCTTGTTGTTGTCGCTTGTACCGACAAAATTATGCCGTTCAACAGGAAATCATCTTTACATTCACCTCTATTTTCACTATCATTTGCCTAATATTTTGAATGTGATGACGCTGAAAGAACATCTCCACCCATGCTCGCTAAAGGTGACTACCTAAAATTATTCATCTATATTTGAAGAGCCCTTGAGAACACACTCCTCCACCCTTGAACACCCCTCGGGCCTCAAGCACCAAACACTAGGATAAAATGACATCCAAATCAACAAAAAAATCAACAAAAACTTGTTGATTTAGGTATTGCATTGACCGTTTTGATAGTTTTTTGTTGATTTGGAAACAAGTTAACAAAATGAATAATAAATTTTGTTGATATGAGCAGTATTACCAAAATGGTTTAACAAATATTTGTTTATTTAAATATATTATATGACAACAACCAAATCAAGATATTTTTGTTGATTGTTTGCTGATTGTTTCTGGGTTGTTTTTGGCAATTTTGGGTCGTCTTTGGGCTATACTAGGAGTATTTTTGGAGTGTATTGGAGTTTTTTTGGAGTGTTCTTGGAATGTTTTTTTGAAATGATCTTTGAATGTTGTTCAAATGTTTTTGGAATGATGTTGAAATATTTTTGGAATGTTCTTAAAATGCTTACGAAAAGTTATTGAAATGCTTTTGAAATCTTTTTGGAATGTTCTTGAAATGTTTACAATTTTTTTTAAATGTTCTTAAAAAGTTCTTGAAATGGTTTAGGAATGGTTTTAGATTGTTTTTGGAATCTTTTAGAACTATTCAAAAATTATGAATGTAGAATTCAAGTTGTATTTCATTTTCAATTACATTCTGAATTCAATTAAAATTCTAACTACATTCAGAATCTAATTCAAATTTGATTCCCATAATTTGATTATATCAAAGTTTTTAATCTTTAAATAATCAAATTAGAATAGTACAAAATTCAAATTGAACGATATAATAAAATTGTTCAAATTCTAAGTATTAACCTCTACACTATTTTATATTTTTTTATATGTTCAAGTCCATAATTGCTTTTAAATATTAGTCTTCAAAGCAAGGCCGAAATCTTCATTTCTGTTTGTTTTTCAACAAAATTAACTAGACAATCTACCTTGTGCTTCAAGGTAACCTATAACTTCCTTTTGAAATTGTGAAATAACAACTTTTATCAATTGCAAGATCATGATGCTTGAATGCCAAAAAACAATTGTTCAATTCATTCGAATGAATGCATTTAAATTTTGAAAAAAATTTATGCATAAATTAACCCCTAAATGGCCAAGGGACCAAGGGTGTTTTTGCTCAAAACTGCCACCAAATAGTCCCTTTTGAAAGCAAACTGCATGTAGTGCAAAATTGAAACCAATTTTGGTATTTCCAACCGTAAGATCTTGTATCTAACTTCTATGTCTATGTGCTTGTCAAATCTCACACTCTCATTCCTTACCATTTGAGAGATCGTAACATTCAAAGTTGGAAAAAAGTTTTTTTTACCCTGCAAAAAGAGGACAACAGTATTTTGGGGTCCAAAAAAACCATTTTTTTGAGTAGATTTGGATGGCGCCCCTTTAGATTCTTGTTCCTAGGTGAGTTAGGTACATGTCCACAATATCTCATACCCATGCAAGATGTAGAACCTTGAGAAAATCATCAATTTCCACAAGGGGGTATGCTGAAATTCACATACAAAGGCCGTTTTTTAGAATAAAAATAGCATATGAAATATTCTTGGATTGAAAATCCAAACGGTGGAAACATGCTCTAGTGGCTCTTCTACATACACAAGTTTTTATTTTTGAAAAAAAATAAAATCTCAATTTTTGGTAGAATTTCAAAGTTTCGTCTTTAGGCAGATTTGGGCAGATTTGGGCAGTTTTGGACAGTTTCGGGCAGAAATTGCTGCATTCACAGTGGCTGAGAGCCTGCCCGTGGAAGGGCGTTTTATGCTCAGAGGAGCATAACTTTTGCTCACTTCATTCAAAAAAAATTAAAAAAATATCCCCATAAACCTTTTGAAAAAAACCTTTTTCCACAAAAAAATTTCAAAAAATTTCAAGTAAATTTGAATTTGTAGGAACCTGCCCAAATTTAAAAAACGCCCATTCTAGGACTTTGGCCAATTAGGGGTTAATGTATATATCAATTCTATAACTTGCAACTTTTCATCATATGTTGAGAAAATATGTTAAAGGATATTTCTCTTAAAAATTGCAATAAAAAATATTTCATATTCATGCTTCAAGAAAATAATAAGTTTATAAAAATTGAGAATGATTTACAATATTTACTAGAAAAAAATTAGTTATGAAACTAAAGATTTCCAAACCCAATGTTTGTAATGCACTAATGTACATGTTGTAATAAAAAAATTACATCCTATTTTACAAACTATTTTTATGTCAATAATGAAAATTGCATTCAATAATGAGTTTTGAAATTTACTATAGTGAAGAGATTTCATTTCAAACCGAAAATTGAAATTGTTCATGAGTGTCACCTTTCTAATCTATATATAACAATTATTTGAAACTTTCCACATGATTAATATTTTAGAAAATCAATTTCAAATTCTTATTCTTTTACAAAGTACATTTGGATTTACCTAGCTTACCTAAACACATAACTAGAAAATATGTACATTCTAAAGTAACATTCTAATGATGTAATTGAAAGTTTTAAAGATTGTGAGTCTTTCAAACAATCTCTTCACCACATGTATAAAAAAATTTACAGAAAAAAACCCATAAATTCAGTTTTTAAATACATGATTGAAAACACTAGCTATATAGTCAAAAAAATGCTACTTCGTTCTTCAAGGGTCTAAATTCTTAGTTTAATATTCTCAAATTATTGAAATTCTGAGTTCTTAAGTATTTAAATTCTTCATAAAGAGTTTTTTAATTTTCTAACCATTGCAATCATTAAAACTCTATGTTCTACATTGCAAAAAACTTAATTATGAATTGTGACCACATCACATCCTAATCAAATGTTTGCCAAATATTTATGATACCTTAAATTAAACTAAAGTTTTTATTACTAAATCTTCATGCAAAAAAAGTTTTAACCACCAAGCTTGACATTTTTTGTACAACTAGAATATTTTTTATTAACTTACTCATTCGCAATTTAGTGTTTCTTCACCTCTGCATACCTTGGAGGCTGTTTTTGCATAGTGCAGTTGTTAAAAGCTAACTTGATTTACCCACTTTTCTTAGTTCAAAGTTTTTTGAAAAAAGGTGCTATACTATGTGAAAACAGCCCCCAAAGTCTGCTGAGTTGAAAAAACACAACGTCACCAAAGATTGGAAAAAACGAATAAGTGATAGTTTTTCCTGGAAGACTTCGAGCTTATTTAAATGTGGTGCAATGGTTAGAACCTCCTTTCTCACCTAGAGTAGCTCTTCTAGTTTTTGTAGGAACTAAGAATCAAACAGAATGGCAGTACCAAGCTCATCCATTGGAACCGGATTTCAACAAAAAGGCCATGGGCCCATGAAACCAAGCGGTAAACTGTCTAGGTCTTGTTTGTTATTTTTTTTTTTTAATCCCCCTCCTGTAGGAAAATTGTGATCGGCTTATTTTTTATTTTTTTATTTATTTAAATATTTCAAAAATATTTCAAAAAATGAACAAAAAGTTGTTGAAAGTTTTGTCCAAAGCAATTATAAGTTTTGATTCGGAATTTGTCCAAATCAACAAAAAAATTTAACAAATTTTTGTTGAATTTTGTCCAAATCAACAAGAAATCAACAAAAACTTGTGAGACAATGTCCAAGTAAACACGTCCTAATCAACAAAAAAAATGAAACATCCACATCAACACTTTTTGGTCAATTTGGACACTGATTATTCTACTAGTGAAAGTGCTTGTCAAATAGCTGTCAATGCATCAATAACAAGTAGAATGTCAGATTTAGTCAACTAAACTAAGATTTGGAGGGCCAAGAAGCATTTTTGAAGGGCCCTTAGCATTTTTGAAGGATCTTTAGCATTTTTCATCTGCTTATTACGTGTGTTAAACTCATGGCGAGTATGGGCACAAAAGCTCTAAGGCATAATTCTGACGGTAAAAGCAACAAAAGCAATATGGACGGCCATCCACTCGAAGGCTTTGAATATTAGGGAAACCCTGGTAGCCGCTCACTAGACTCAATTGCCGCTCACTAGAGTCAATCGCCGCTCACTTGATTCAATCAGGGTTTGAGATGTGACGAGACCGTCTTTTATTTATATACACAATGTGTATATCCAATATGTGTGAAATAATATGATGTAAGTGTTCATTATGCATACTTTTTAATCAATTGGCAAAATACTTATATTAACCAAGTGTACATTTGGCACAATACTCATACTAATAGAATGTACGTGCAGAGTACAATAGGTCATTTAATTAGTAGAGCATATTGTGGCTTGCGTTTCTAGCCTCAATGAATAGGGAATGTAACACACTTTTGAATGATTTGGGATCCAATCCAAGTAATTTCGTCAAAAATGGAGTTTCAATGAAGGAGTTATGGCTCTTCAAAATTTGAGCCATTCATTTAAAGTATCGTTTTTCAACATTAGGAACGTTTAGTGGTTAAGATGAGTCCACATGTATATTGATTTGGTATCGGATCAAGTGATTTGAACCGTATTATTATGACTACTTTTTCTATTTTATCACCAAGTTCAAAATTGTTGTATTGAATATTGATACAATGACAAGATGAGACACCAAGAGATGTCCATTGAATAAAGGCACATTCTATTTTCTTTTATAGATCCTAATACATGAAAGAAACAAAAATCACACTTATCTAAACTTATAACTATTCCCTCAACCTATCAACCTTTTGCCTATCAACCCTTTGCAGACTAGCGCATCACTCATGAATTTTTATTGAAGTGGAAAGGTGTTTGATTAGCTTTCACTACAAATGCTATTAGCATTTTGTACTTGTATGATTCTTAAAAATTACGAAAGGTGGTGTTTTGGTTCAATTCAAAAGTTATTTTCAACTATAGAAAGTTGAATTGATGAACCAAATGTATTTTCGATGATATTTATTTTTATTATTTATTTATTTTATTTCATTTTAAATAATGGGAATCTCTTATACCTGTATTTAAAGGCATATTTAGGTAATTCTGGACTTTTAAAAGTCCAGAATTAATAGTCAGCTCATCCGCCGACAAAATGTTTGTAGTAAATAACTTAAAATCATTGAAAATTTTCAAAAAAATTTGAATAAATACTATAAAATAATGCATATTTCACAAAATTCACAAAAAATTAGACATAATGATGTCCAAATGGAGAATTTATGGCAGAAACAGAGTCAAAACAATGAATTTTGAGCCAAAAAATGGTTTTTATAGCACATTTTGAGCAAAAATGGCAAAAAAAAAAAAAGTTTTTTTCAACCTTGCTATTTTGGTCGGCGGCCCGCCGACGGAATGATAAAAAGTCCAGAATTAGGCGTTTTGTCCAGAATTACTTAAATATCCCTTATTTAATTTAGAATTTATTTTCTGGCAGATAAATAAGGTTTATATTACTGATAGTTACTCCAAAACTTGAGGCATACTGATAGTTACTCCAAACTTGAAGCTTACTTTACCTGGAGCTTACTATAAGCTTGAACTTTACTCTAGGAAATTACTAATTTATGACCATTTGATCTATGTTAACCTTCATCTAAGGGTCAGAGATGATTGGACTAGCGAGGCTGTTCATTTACACGACCTGTCCATATAACAAACAAGTTAATCTCTACAGACTTCTTTGAGGGTATAAAACCATGAGAGTTTCTTTGACATATGCATTTGTTTACTTGACTGCTTTGAAAGTAATTCTAGTTTACTACATGTGTGTGTGTTATACTGGGATCTAGGATGGACGGTGAGTGTGAAAGGGGACCAGGGAAGGCAGGGGCTGAGAGAGGTTACGGGCTTAGTGAGTTATCTTGAGTAGCATAGCAAGGGCAGGAAGAGTCTGAGATGGTTAGAGCGTGGCTAAGAGAGAGAAAACTGGAGAATCCCAAGGGCCCCAAGGAGCCTTGTACGTTATAAGCTTAGAGTATTGAGAGACTAGATAAATCATGCACAGGTGAGAGAAGTACCAAAGCTAAGGATCAATGTAGACAAGTCAGTGTAGGAAACAGATAGTAATCAGACAGTAAGGTGCGTGGGAAGAAAGGGGGGCCAACAGTTATCAAAAGAGGACTGCTTTACTTAGTCTTAATGGAAGTGTCTCCCTGGGAGTCAAGGTGTGCCATGGAACCCAAGACCGAGGCCAGGGGCAGTTACAAAACCAGAGTCTATCTCTCTATGACCGAACCACGACTCGTACCAACTAAAGAGTGTCTACTCTGTAAAGCATCCTAGTATTTATACTACTTGATACTGCCTAGGAGTCCTTGTTGTCACTAGTAGTACCACCGCTGGAACTGAAGTCTACCAACTTCCCTGCCTTCACTGTGCCTTCCTAGTCTTCCATGCTTCCGAATCCCTTGGGCAGGTAACATTTTACCGTTCTTCGAAGCTTGCAATTCGTCCCTGAATTGCTGAGTCATCCTCGGGAGCGTCGGTAGGCGGGGCGTCGATCTGGTCGCGTTTCCTCGCGGGGTACCTGCCCTTGGCGTCGAGGGGGAGCTTGGTCCTGATACAGTGTGGCTATGGCGGCAGCGACTCCTCGGTGGAGTAAGTTGTGTTTTGACCTAGAGGTCACTGCGTGCTGGTACACATCGTAAACTGTCTTCCCCAGGAGCCTGTTACAGGCAAGGCATTGCACATTTTCTGACTCGGGATTCCCATAGATGGAGACCAGATCAGCCTGAGCAACAAAATACTTCTTGACCTCACTCACAGCAGTTTCTAGTTCCTCTTCGGCCTCACTCTCATCACTGGCTTCTACCTCTAGGCTAAACTCCTCTTCAATCTTTTTTAGTGCATCTTTGTGATTTTTAATAGGTTGAGAGCGAATGTGTACCGTAGGGCGAGGCGGGCTTGGAGGAGCTGGGGCTGTGATCGGCATACGTGGTGACGGCTGTGGAGTAATCTCAGTGTCCGTCAGTGAGTCCGGAATGTCGACTCGCTCTGCCGGGTTGGCTTGGTCGAGAATCACGGGGGCTCGGGTATGCAGCGTTGGCAACTGTACCACGGGATTCACCAATAGAGGTGCTGCAGCATCCGGGGCTACCAGTAAGGTCTCACGAGGCGGGGTGTCGAGGAGATCCAGATCCATGGTTTCCCAGTCTGGGTCAGTGTCTCCACCATCCAAGGTTGCCAGTGCCTGATCGATGCATTGGTCAATGAAGTCTTGCGGTGGCTCTGGGGCAGTCGGTGGCGACCCTTGGAGAATACGATATGCATGGATGGCGATGGTGCGGGCCGCATCGTGGATCCAGCCAATCTTGTTTGCTTCAAAGGTCTCCCTCGCCTGCTCTGTAGCCATGCGCTCCTGCTGGATGCGGGCGATTTCTTCAGCAGTTGGCGGAACCAGGCCGGAACTACCAAGCTTCCGAGTTAGGGCTTCGTGCGCCTCTGTCAACTCCTTGCAACGTGCACGAAACTCAAGGATTTGATGCTCCAGTCGCTCTGCTCGTTCCAGAACCCCTTGTTTCTCCTTGGTAAGCATGTCTACCTGTTCCTGGGTCGTTGCGAGCTCCAAGTCTTGATTAGCAACTCGGTTCCTCAAATTAGCAAGTGTCTGGTTTGCCTCCTCCAACTGCTGTTGAAGCTCGTTCCGTGCTGTTTCGACTTGTGCTTGTGCCTTGGCTTGGGCTGCTTGGACGGCTAGGCTCAATTGGCGTTGCTGAATGTCCTTCCTGGTCTCCATGTCCTGTTCCGCCCCACTGATGAACTGTAGCATGTTTGTCATGCAAGTGACCATGGCCTGGACTTGGGCCTGGAATTGTACCGTCCGCGGTCCCTCGTGAATTGCAGCTGGGATTGTCGGTGGCAGGGTCAACTCCGCGTGTCTTGGGCGTTTGCTTGGGCCAGGGGCTGAAGGATCGGGCTGTGGCCTGGCGGCGAGCTCCTTCTGTACGTCAAGGAACGTTCCCATAACCGGGGGCTGGTTGTTGCGGCGCGTAAAAGCCAGGTAGTGCGCAATGTATGCAGTTAGGAATGGGCCAATCGGGCTGGAGTACTCCAAGCTGCGACGGTGTCCCCGAAGCTGGATGCGAAAATGCTCATCTACCAAAAGTCCCCAGTTTATCTTCTCACCCTGATCCGCCATGAGCAGGATGCACAATTGCTCGGGGGTGATCCCATTGCAATTGTTCTGGAAGTACACCTGACTGAGGATACCACGCATCCGAGCAAACCAGGGATCCTTCATAACTTCACCCAATGCAAAGACATCATACCTGCCATTGTCCTTCACCTGTTCGTCCTTGACATGGGAGGCGAGGTCGGGTTTTGGAAACTTGCAGTCTGCGCTCCACTCGGTGGCTCCAGTACCATCCCAGCCGAAGAACTTATGTAAGTATCGGCTGGAGTACTGGACCAGTATCCCCTCCACGACTCCTGCGGGGTGCGGCTCGTCTTCTCGGTGCTCCCTCATGGATGCGAGAAAGGCTTGGCAGTGCGCGATGTTGACCTCCCCCTTCATCAAGGAGCAGTACCGATGGAGCCCCGTCTTCGTTTGCCATATGAGATCGGGCCGTCGCTTCCATTCGATGATCTGTCGCGGAACAAAGATGGGCGGCTGCGGTTTTTTAGGCGACATACTAACTGAGACACTCTCTACTGACTGCAGGAAGAGATGGAGCAGAATCCGCACCCACGGGGCGAGGAAATGGAGAGGCGGAGATGCGTAGGGATGTGTGAGACAGGAGGCAGGGAAGCTGGAGCAGCGCAACAGCGTGTGCGCGGAGAGGAAGAGCAGGGGGCAGCACGACACCAAGTTTCCAAGACACTGGGGGAAGGGAGGTGGGGGGCCTGAGGAAGAAGGAGAGGAGACCAAGGGCTGTGGGGGCGGAGAAGTGACCCGGGGTTTTGGATGGAGACAGCCCGATGGCTTTTTGGTGGGCTGGGAATCATGGAGAGCTAGCGAGGATGGTGGCGGCCTAGGCCCCATGATTCGGGATGTCTTGAGTACTGGGGGTGTCATGTCGTGCTGAGTTGTAGGAGACTTCAGCTGAACGTGGATATAACTAACATGTATTTCGGGTATGGTGGGTGTGGGGGCAGGGTCCATGGTCTCCAAGGTGGGCGTGGTATCTTGAGCCTCGGCTGCCAAGGATTTGTGGAGATCACCTAGGCGCATAGCTGGAGCTGGGGCAGGGTCCGAGGTGAAATAATGCTTGAGTTTGTTTGCATTTACCATGGTTGCGTGATGGTCATAATTTTCATTATTAATTAATAACACAGTATTATTTGGAAGTACCAATTGTATTCTATATGGCCCGTGCCAAATGGATTCGAACTTGGATTTTCTTAGCTTAGGATCCCTTGGACACCAAAGAACCTGGTCACCTTTCTGGAACAATCTTGGTGGTTGTTTTGCTTGGAAATATTTAGCACTGAGGGCCTGTTTTGCAGTAATGTTTTGGATGGCTTGGGCTCTGATTTCTTCCAAGTGGTGTATGTCCTGTATCCGGGCGGCCAGAACTTTGTGGGGTGTATAGTCTCGAGTTAGTAGAGAGCTGAAAGTGGGTGCAATATATTCCGTGGGTAACAAGGGTTGGGTACCATAAACCATTTCAAATGGGCTGAGTTGCGTGGATGTTTTGGTGGCTACTCTATATGCCCACAGAGCTGCTGGTAGGCAGTCATCCCAGTCTGCCTGGTTAGCGTGCACGAATCTTCGTAGCATGTTAATGATGGTCTTGTTGGTAGATTCGGCTTGGCCATTACCCTGGGGATAGTATACGGTACTTGTCCTATGTTTGATAATGTGGTTATTGAGCAGATCCTCTATCACGGCATTAACAAAATGGGATCCTTGGTCCGAGACGATTTCCAAGGGGCATCCAAATCTAGTAATGATATTCTCATAAATAAAAGTAGCTGTAACGACAGCAGTGTTATTTCTCAATGGCTTGGCTTCGACCCATTTTGTGGTATAGTCCGTGGCTGCTAATATATATTTGTATCCCTGTTTGGTAGCAGGGCGGATAGGTCCCACAAAATCCAAGCCCCAACGCTGAAAGGGACCCAGGGGAGAGATTGGTTTCAAGGGAACCTTGCCTTGGTGTTGAAAATTGGTAGTCGAAACTTGGCATGGGTGGCAATTTTTTACATAGGTATGCACATCTCTATGTAATGTAGGCCACCAATACTTGGCTAGTAGAATTTTCTTGATGGTCGTCTCGGTCCCTTGGTGACCCCCTGCCGGACCATGGTGTAAGTGGTGAATGATTTCCTGCTGCTGAGCTGTCGGCACACATAGTCGAATTTCCTGATCTGCCCCCCTTCTGTACAGTTGTCCTTGGATGAGGGTGTAGGGTAGTGTAGTTCTCACGAAACTAATTCGCTTGGTTCCCGTGTACTTGGCAGGGACTGTGCCTGTGCTAAGGTACATCATAATATCTGAGTGCCAATCGTCAGGGAAATCAGGAACCAGGCTGGCTGCTTGGAGGTAGGGTTCGTTGAAGGAATCGTCAATGCCTTCCTCGGTTGCCTTGGAGTCCCTGGAAAGGTAATCAGCCATGACATGTCTTTTTCCTGGGACATAGACTACCTCGAAATCATATTCCAAGAGAATCATGATCCATCTGGCCACTCGCCCTGTGACCAAGGGCTGGTTCACTAAATATGATAAACTATGGTGATCTACCATGAAGCGAAATTTGTTACCTAAAAGGTAATGCCGGAACTTTTTTACAGCGTAGATCATAGCCAAGGCTTCCCTTTCTGTAGTGGAATAGTTACGTTCTGCTTGATTTAACAATCTACTAGCATATGCTACTGGTTGGTCATTTTTTCCATTGATATTTTGTGCTAACATAACGCCTACTGCGATGTTAGACGCATCCGTGTGAACATGGAACGGCTTGGACCAGTCCGGTGCGATTAATATTGGAGCGTTGGAGTAAGCCAGTTTGATTTTTTCCAAGGCTTCCTGGGCAGCTGGGGTCCAATCCCTGGGATATGTATACTTGGTGTGATTCAAGGCTGTGATGGGAGCCGTGATGTGGGCCAATTTTTCAATGTAGATCCTATTAAACTGGGAGAGTCCTAGGAGTCTTTGTACCCCCTTTTGATCAGTGGGAGGAGTCATGTCCAAGATATCCTTGATTTTTGCAGGGTCGGGGAGTTTTCCATATTTGCAGACAATGTATCCCAGGATAACCCCAGCGAAGAACAAGAACATACATTTATCTGCATTGAGGCTTACTCCATTGGTTCTGCAGGCGTGGAATATTTGTCTTAGATGCATAACATGGTCTTTCATCTGGCCATAGACTGTTCCATCGTCTAGATAGATTCTGAAAAATTGTTTCAAGTATGGTCTGAAGATAAGCTCCATGACACGCTGAAATGTCATGGGTGCGTTTTTAGCGCCAAAAGGCATTCTCTCAAATTGATAGGGTCCCCATTCCGTGGAGAACGCGGTTTTGTTTTTGTCATGTTCGGCCATGGCTACTTGGTAGTATCCCGAGAAACAATCCAAAAAAGAGTACATTTCATGGCCGGCCACTTCATCTATAATTTCTTCCATATAGGGTAAGGGGTAGTGGTCTTTCTTGGTTGCTGCATTCAGTTTCCGAAAATCCACACAAATACGGAGTGTGCCATTTTTCTTGGGTATGATGACCATGGGAGACAACCAAGGAGCCGAGTCTACCGGGGATATGAAATTCGCTTTTAACAGTTTATCCAATTCTGCTTTGACTCGTTCTGCATAGTTTGGATTCATTCGATACCGACGTTGCTGCACTGGTATGGCGTCGGGGACTAAATCGATAGTATGTTCAGCCAAGGTACGTGGGATACCCTTAAGATCCTCGTGTCCCCATGCAAATATATCATGGTATTCATGGAATAACTTGATAGTTTCCTGTTTGATCTGACTTGGGGCATCCGCATTAATTTTGAGGAACTTGGGGTTTTCCTCTGTTCCCAGATTTACCAGTTCCACTTTATCCTTGGATCCATGTGTCCATCCAGTAATTACCTTGGTTTGTAAGGCTTCCTTGGCTGGTGTCGCATCGATGGTGACAGTTTCCTGCGTTTCCTGGGAAAAATGGGCTGGTATGTCCAGTTTTTCCTGTTCCGTGACCAAGCTTGCCAAGTGAATTTCTGCCAAGGAGACCAAGTCTGGGTTGGCGTGGAATACTAGTGCTTCTTGATCCTGCGATAATCCCTGGACCCAGCTTGTACCTGCATTATGACGTATCTGATCGGCTCTAGCTCTGGTTATGCATCCATCTACTGGGATGACTACGGTTTTTCCTTGCCTATGGATACGGATTTGGTTGCGGGACCAATCGTGGATAGCATTCATGTCTCGAAGCCATGGTCTTCCCAGAATGACTGGAAAATTACTGCTATTTGGCATTTCTATAATGACAAACGTGGCTGGGGTCGAGACTCCGTGAGTAGTGATAGCGACCGTGGATAGTATCCCTAGTGGAGTGACTGGAGCATCATTGGCCATTCTTAGGATAAACTGGGCGGTCTTGGGAGGTGGTAAACCTAGTTGCTTGCGTAAATGGTTACTCATTACGTTTACTCCTGATCCCCCATCTACCAGGACATTAGTGAGTTCGTGATTTCCTAGTTGAAGGTGGATTACTGCTGCATCCGGGTCAAGTGTGGTGGCATTGACTTCCACCACTGCTGGATCGACACTCGTACTAGGTAATGTGGCTTGCTGTAAATATTTTTGGAGCTCAGGGCTGATTTGGATCAACTTGGATAATGTAATGGTAACATTAGTGGCATCTAATACTGCTTGCATACCGGGGTCCTTGGTTGACTGTTCTAACCCTCTTTGTAAATCTGTTCTAATTTCATGCAATCGGTCCCAGTGGCCTTCAGGGAATGGTTTTCGATGTTCCACCACGTGGTCTACCGAGGGAGCCTTGGAGCGGGTACTGACCACGGCGGTACTAATTGTGGATACGTTTGTTTCAGGACCATGGACTTCCGTAAGCGTCACACCCCCCCTTCGGGGCAGGTTATTATTCCTAGGGCCAGGGGTTGTCGTAGTTCCTTGGTTATTCGATGGTGGTCGATATTGGGCCCAGCGCTGCCTAACTAGGGGGCATTGGCTCCGATGGTGTTCAAGGGAGCCACATTCCCAACAGGCGTCACCACGCCCTGGTTGGAATGCATCCACGTTGACCTCGTCTGGGTACATTGCGGCTGCAGTAGCTCTAGGACGTCGATTTTCATCCACTCGGGAATTCCCAGGGGCGAACCAGCAACGGCCTGGGTGTATTTTGCCACATGTATTGCATGGTTGGGCCGTGGTTTTGGGCTCTGCTCGGTAGGCTGGGAGTGGTAACAAGGGTGCTTGGTTTTTGTTTAGGACCTCTAGTTCTCGGCTAATGTCATTAGCAGCGGTGAGGATGTCATTTAGTGTCTTGACTCCTCGAATGACAATTCCTTGCTGTATCCAAGGTAATAGCCCCTTTTTGAACCATTCACACAAATAATCTTCCTCTGGCCTCTGGTTCAGTTTGTCCGCCAATTGTTTAAATCTGTCGTAAAACTTATCGACTGGTTCATTGCGGTCCTGAGTTATGGTTCCGAGGGCTCTCAAGATTTCTGAACTTGTCTTGAGTTTTCGGAATTTCTGCAAGAAGCTTCGCTCCATGTCATCCCAGGTTGCGTGGGCGTGGTCTGTCTCAAAATCAATGTACCAATTAATATGGTTTCCTTGGAGTGTTGTGCCAAATATATTTTGTAAATCTGCAGTATTAGACACCCCGTTTGTGCGAGCAATAACTTTAAAACGGCGGATGTGCCAATCCGGGTCACCTGATTCATCAAATACAGGGTATGGGATTTTGGGAAACTTGGCATGTCTCTCTAGGTCACCACCGCTGAGAGATGTGGCAGCGGTGTGGTTTTCTTGGGGAAGTGTAGGGGATCTACTAGCTTCCAAGGGGTTCCCAGATGTTTGGGGGGGTATGTTATTTACCCCTTGTGTTCTACTGTCTTGGAGATTCTGGTATTGGAGGCTGAGCATCTCTAACTTGGCATTCGTGGCATCATTTTTGGCAACCAAGTCAGTCATTTGTTGTTTCATCCATTGTAGGAAATCCTTTGTGGGGTCAGGGTCGTCTTGTTGTGCAGTTTCTTCTGCATCATTGTTTCTGTCTGCGGCAACTTTTCGTGGCGGCATGGTGTTATCCTAGGATTTAAATATGTTTTTTCCAAACACTCAACACGCCATCCCCAGCATGGTCGCCAAAATGTTATACTGGGATCTAGGATGGACGGTGAGTGTGAAAGGGGACCAGGGAAGGCAGGGGCTGAGAGAGGTTACGGGCTTAGTGAGTTATCTTGAGTAGCATAGCAAGGGCAGGAAGAGTCTGAGATGGTTAGAGCGTGGCTAAGAGAGAGAAAACTGGAGAATCCCAAGGGCCCCAAGGAGCCTTGTACGTTATAAGCTTAGAGTATTGAGAGACTAGATAAATCATGCACAGGTGAGAGAAGTACCAAAGCTAAGGATCAATGTAGACAAGTCAGTGTAGGAAACAGATAGTAATCAGACAGTAAGGTGCGTGGGAAGAAAGGGGGGCCAACAGTTATCAAAAGAGGACTGCTTTACTTAGTCTTAATGGAAGTGTCTCCCTGGGAGTCAAGGTGTGCCATGGAACCCAAGACCGAGGCCAGGGGCAGTTACAAAACCAGAGTCTATCTCTCTATGACCGAACCACGACTCGTACCAACTAAAGAGTGTCTACTCTGTAAAGCATCCTAGTATTTATACTACTTGATACTGCCTAGGAGTCCTTGTTGTCACTAGTAGTACCACCGCTGGAACTGAAGTCTACCAACTTCCCTGCCTTCACTGTGCCTTCCTAGTCTTCCATGCTTCCGAATCCCTTGGGCAGGTAACAGTGTGAGAGATTTTTAGAGCTTGTGAAGTTTTGGTATATGGTGGTGTGGAGCTAAAGCAAAGTGCAACATGACTGAGTCTGGTGGAACTACTAGTCATGTTCTCTAATTTATGATTACAATTAGACTCTTTCATCTCTCCCTTTGATTTGTATGTTTGGTGTAGGGTTTGATTTTTCTTGTGACTGTAATAACAAGCTGTAAAGGGCTGTTGACACCTTGTCTACAAACATAATCCTAACTATGGTTTTGGTTGTATTTATGGGGACAGGTGAGGTCCTTTACCTCTTGATTTTTCTTACTTTACTACACCAACATTCAAGGGATGAGAGGATTTTTGAAAACTCAAAACTATTTTGTGTTTGATCTTGTATTGTCATTTTTAAGACAAAATTTTCTTTAATATTTGGTTTATTTTATCTTACACTATTATTTGCAAGTAGTGTGTTGATTGAGAATTCTCTAGTGGTATAAAGCACTATGTGACTAAATTGGTAATTCTAAATTACAAGAAAGTGCACAGATTTGATAAGGTTTGAATTGAGAATGGGCTGATTTAGAATGAAATTTGGTGAGGAAGGTGATAAAAGCTGCGCTGTAAAGGAATGTCTCGCCCACCCACCCTTAGAGGTAGGGAAGTTTTGTTTTGGTATTGCTCCTAAAATAGAAAACTACCATATTACGGTTTATCTAGAATTTAGGTTTAAAAATATAAAAATTATAAATTTTATGATTTAATTTATTGGAAAAAAATTCATGATGACAATTCATTATGAACTTTTTAGAATTCAATCTACAACTGTATAAATCACACACTTATTCAAGGATAATGTTTGGAAAGCAAAGCATACGTGACACATTTGCTTTGGAAGGGGGGGGGGGATTTTTGGAGATTTGACACTATTAAGTTGTGGAGATTTTGTTATTAATAACTTATCAATGAAGTAGTAACTACAAAAAATTAAAATTAAAAAAAAAAAATTAAAAAAATTGTTATCCATCATGTTATTATACTTTCACCTTTGCTTTTGTGATTTGTTAGTAAATTCAAATTTGTGTAGGATTAGCTTGAAAATGTGCAAGCACATACTTGTGCAATATTCTTGGTAACCATAATTGCAATAAATTGTCATTTATCTGATATCTTAAGATAACGGGTAATAACCCAAAATTGCAAACCACCCAACCCAACATTGACATTAATTAATGCTGGCCGCATGAGGGGTGTGACATGGAGGGGTCCACGTGGCATGGTGATAGTATGGCATGGTGATGGCATGGTGATGGTATGGTGATCGCATGGTGATGGTATGGTGATGGCATGGTGATGGTATGGTGATGGCATGGTGATGGTATGGTGATGGTATGGTGATGGTATGGTATGAAATTGGGGATTTGTCCCATAATGCTTGGAAATGCAGTTGAGGTGAGGAAGTATATAGAGTGGGAGATGAGGCAGATAAATTACAAAATCTAGAATACTTTTTTTTTTTTAGTCTTTTGTGTTAACATATAAATGCCACGTGGCACTCCCTCAAGGAGGTCCACGTGGCACCTCTTCAAGGCTCCATTAATTAATTAATAGGACCAAAAAGAGCATTGTGACTATCAGGGATAAATTGTGACTAGATGTAAGGTAGAGATAAATTGTGACTAGATGTAAGGTAGAGACACCCATTTCCGACCGGGTCCCCATAACCGATCAGTAGTCTTCTCCAATTCCAACCTTCTGTTAGATTTAAAATCTTGAGAGATCTAGAAGAAAGTGTCAAGCATGATTGGTAGAGAGGGAATCATATGGAAATATTTTGGTAGTAGTATAGTGATCAAGTTTTGGTATCATGGAGGTCGGTTTTAGGTGGGCCTACATATTAGTTATGGGTGGTTTTCAACTTTTCACTTAAAAAATTTGTAACTATTTCAATATTGGGTATAAAATTCCAAATTTTTTTGCATTCAAGAATAACCTTATGTCTGTATAGGAGAAAAATCCTCTTCAAATTATTCGCCTCAAAAACATATGCTCAAAACTTTAAGTGGTCGGTTATAGATCCTTCTACCTTAGTATACATTGTTTAGTTTTGATGTGGTGGAACGAGTGAGATCAATTACGTTCTTCATTTGATTGGGTGCAAACATGAGTGGGTAAATTTAAAATTCCATGACCATTTATAGTTGAAATAGATTCTTATTGAGAATAAAGCTTTTTATTATACTAATAGAGGGGATCTTTGAATATATAATTGGTACAAATTTTCAACAAAAGTGATAAACCATTGCAATTAAATCAGTGCGTTCTGTACATAAAGAACAAGAGTAGTTTTTGATAAGTTTTTCAATTGCTGAAATTAGTGATATAAAACCATGTTCCAATTTGCAATGTAAACACATTGCCAATGCTATGTCACTTTTGCGTTAGAAAAGCCTTGCAACTCATAACTTTTACGACCGAAGTTGCCACCTGGTAATTGTAAGGTGGACTATCTAATAGTGGCGCACATGTTTTTATAGGAAGTTTGTAGTGAAAATAAGAGTGTGAGCTATTTTTGTGCATGGAAAAAATAAACGAAAGGCTAGACCAAATGGAATCATCAATGTTGGACTCACTCAAACTTCTTAATTTTTAAAACTCAAATTGTAAATGTGTTTAGAACAGTGCTCTAAAAAAGCACTCTAAAATGTTCACTATGAGTACGTAGAAAATTGGACTTCATTTCCACGCTATTAAGTGCTTGAGGATAATTAACTCTAGTAAGTCAATTGCCTTATTATAAACCCAAAAAAAAGAGTCATGTTGAATATTCTGTGAATTATTAAAGGTCCAAAAACTAAAGGAGCTAATAATTGACAATAGTTGTTTATGAAACTTCCTCTGGTTGACTCGAATGAACAATGAGTGTACAAGAATTAATAGGCCTGTGGGGAGATACTTTTAGTCAAAATGGAGAGTTGGAAATTAGTACCATCATGATCAATTCAAGGAGGTTTAGTTTCATCACTTCTTGGTCCTTCTTAGTTCCTAGTCCCTTTGCTTTAGTGTAAACTGAATTTGTACTAAACATTAAACCATGACATTGATTTCAACTTTCTCTTTACCGTATCCAAGGATTAGCTTTGGCAGAAAATAATTCCAAAAATAGATGTTAGAAATTTTAGAAAATTATTGGCATTTTTGTCAAATACAATATCAATTATTTTTCAAAATTGCCGGATTGTAAAGAAATTTCACTTCACACTAGACATTTACTTATAATTGAAGCATGTGCAAGTTATAGTGGAGAGAACGTGCTCCTTTTGTAATCAAGCTCACATACATTAGTTTACAAAGAATATGGGTTAAGAAGTAGCAAGAGTCTAAGTGAGGCTTTTCAAATGTGTTGTACAGAGATTTTCGGAGTCTAATTGAGCATAGAAGATGAAGTTTTATAGAATTATGTTTAACTGACAAAAGTTGACAAATCAATTCTTCTTTCAGCATTTTAAAATAGTCTTTATGCAAAAGATATGAACAAATCATTGCAGCCTTGTAAAGATTAAAAAAGATAGAATGGGTTTAAAACAGTTTTTTGGAGGTCATTTGTGCATAGAAAATCAACTTTTTTGAAATTCTGTTGGTCCAAGAAAAGTTTATAAATCAAGTAATCTTTCACCTCCAACAAATTTTATGTCATTTGAAGACCATATGCAAAAGTTATGTGTGTTATAAAAAAGAAGACTAACTAAGTGCTTCACCTCAAAGTTCACATTTCCCATATGGATTGTTGGACACAACTCCACTCTACTTGCATAAAGTAGAGAGCATTCTCACCTCGTAATCGCATCTATCTTGTCATCCAATACAAAAAAGATGTGGAGGGTTAATATTTTAGTAGAAAATTTAAATAAGGCTCTAAGACGAATTTTTAAGAAATTAAAAAAAAAAAGTTGCCGAAATTGTGAATATACTATTTTTAGGTGTCGGACATTAAAATTTGAAATTAATTAATTATTCGACCAATGGGTGTCGAAGTTGACGCTTAGGTACGGTAATCAAATGTGCTAAATTTATTTTATTTTTAGCAAAGCCTAAAAAACATACATTTTGACCAAACAATGAAAGCAGGTTCTTGAAAAAATCTAAAGTAAAATTTATTATACAATTAAAGGTAGTGGTTCTAAAAAAAATAAATTTTGGCAATAAAACATGCCATCCATGTTACTCTAGTCTTCAAATTTGAGTTCTATAAGTTGATATTGATTTTTTTTTTAAAGATCCTACTTTTGGCTACCAACATAGCATGATAGTCAGATTACATCTTCTCAAGCTAAGTTTTCAGAGATATACAAATAAGATTCACCTCTCAAGAAATGAATTCATTTATTTTTATGGGACCTTAAGGGAGCGCCTACGCTCCCATCATTGGGAACGCAGACGCTCCCTGAGATCCCATGAGGTGGGAACGCCGTGAACATGTTAACACGTGTCAACATGTTGACAGTTGTTACGGTTAACAGGTGTGATTAGGGCGTTCGACCTTGGGTTGCGAGGTCATGAGATCGAACCCTGACGTAGTTAGCAACCTTCGGAGCGAATCTTTCTGATGAAACCCCCATCCATCTCGTAAATTAGAGAACAGTAAACTTTTTAGGAAGTAATTTTTCTTTTACTCTACAGGCCGGGTAATCCCGGCCTGACACCTGTATGTATCTGATTCATATTTTAACCTTGGTGAGGAATTCACGGTCAATAGCCTTCGGAGCTAAAACTTTTGCTTTTCAACATTTTTGTTTTCAAGCTTATCAAATTTACACATAAAGAAAGCAAAAGTTAATTTTAATTTAAAAAGTAATTTTAATAGGCAGGGACTTGAAGGCAGGGACTTGGAGGCAGGGACTTTGAGCTAGGGACTTGGAGGCATGGACTTGGAGGCAGGGACTTGGAGGCAAGGACTTGGGCTGCGACTTGGAGGCAGAGGCTCAAAACTGTACATGTTGGCTGGTTTTACTTATCACATATTTTGTGTTTTCAATTTCCTTCATTTTCCTTCATTTTACTTATTTACATAGTTTGCACCAATAGTATTATAAGTATTAGGCACTCACGGTGTATAGTTACAAGATTGAATAATTAATTATCACATGTTGGAGGTGCCACATAGACCCCCTGTTGGGGTGCCACATGCCACATGGCCAAAACACTTGGTGAGAAAAAATGTAGATTCTGTGTTAAAAGGAGATTGTGATGAGTTGCAGGTTTCCATAACAGAGATCACCATTCAGAATATGGGCTTTGCAAAACAAAAAGTAATATTGTAAACTTCATATACCCTGTTAAGAGAGGTATCA
This sequence comes from Ceratodon purpureus, assembly GCA_014871385.1. Classification (NCBI taxonomy): domain Eukaryota; kingdom Viridiplantae; phylum Streptophyta; class Bryopsida; order Pseudoditrichales; family Ditrichaceae; genus Ceratodon; species Ceratodon purpureus. The sequence goes on along the minus strand of CM026421.1, from coordinate 8,697,779 downwards.
TGCACATGGTTGCTGCTACATTGTCTAAACAGACATGTACACTTGCATGAACCGATGGGTCCACATCTGTCATACTATCCAACGTCGTCTTCCCTTCCTCTAACAATTTCTTACACTCCTGCTGCTCCCCACGCTGCAACTTCAACGACGCAACCTGCATTTTCACGTACAAAATTGGCTCTTCCACCCGCCTCTCCCCGGACGCCCTAAGCTTCTCAATCACATCCTCCAGATACGCAATTGCAGCCTCCTTCTCCGGATACTGCTTCGACACAATATCCACAAAATGGGCAAGCTTCAACAGATTGATCTTCGTCTCAAAGTCGCAAATGAAGTTGTGGTACAGCAGCCTGCACGAGCGCATTACCCGCCTGCAAATCCACCACATCAACCCCTCATCACCAAAACCCTAAAATCCAACATAACACAAAAACGCTCCCTAGTCACACACACCTACCACAAACCCAATCACCCCAGAATCAATACACACACACACACACACACAAAACCTGAAAGAATCATCCAACCATCAAACCTAGAACGGTGAACCAAAACACTCGAATGCAAAACACTACCAATCCTTGAAAGCAACCAGGAAACAGAACCCTAAGGAAGACCAATCCCTGGAGAACAAAAACAAGCGTCTACACATGGGCAGATTGCGAGCATTATCATCAACCGACATACAATCGCATACCTGGAACACAGTGAGCGCCACGAACTGGTCGAGCTTGAGCATGAGCTAATGCTAGAGCTTGCGCTTGTACAGATCCGGCATGATGTAAGTTACCCGATCTTCTGGACTGTGCATGGGTTGATCTCCTGCAGCAAACGGGAAACCAGAGACGAGAGAGCACAAAACACAAAAAACAAAGACTTCCGAACCCCGACGTAATCGAAGCTTCCAGAGCTTCTAAGCGCCTCAACACCACCCCTTTGCCACGTCAGCAGCCCCCCTGGACCCCTGTGAGTGCCCCCGGACCCCTGTGAGTGCCCCCTGGACCCCTCTGAGCGCCCTGCACGCCAGGGTTGTTCAAATAGACGTCCAACCCGGCTCCAGACGTCCGGACGTCCGACCCGGACGTCCCCCGTCCCGGACGTGGCGTCCCCGACGCTCGAGAATTTCGTCGCGGTAATAATTTTGCGACCCCGGGGGGGTAAAAACATCCCCCAACCGTCCGATCGGCCGATCCCGCCACCACGCCTCATCTCGACCGTGCGTTCGCGGGTACGGCCGCGGCGACGGCCGGGGAGACGGCCGCGGGGTCGCTGGGGACGGCCGCACCTCGATCCGACGACCAAGATGCGGCCGTGCTAGCACATTGCGGGCCGTCGGATCCCGCGGCCGTGGCCGTGGCCGACCACGGGGACGGCCGCGTGGACGGCCGCGGGATCCGACGGCCTGGATCGACCTGGCGCAAGCCATCGGGGACCGCCTGATCGCCGCGGCCGACCGCGGGCCGTCGGATCCCGCGGCCGTCCCCGCGGTTGGCCACGGCGACGGCCGCGGGATCGAACGGCCCGCGGCCGCCATGGTCGGCCGTCTCCGCGGTCGGCCGCGGGGACGGCCACGGGATCGGACGGCCCGCGGCCGGCATGGTCGGCCGCGGAGGGCCGTCCGATCCCGCGGCCATCCGCGTGGGCGACCGCGTGCAGACGCGGCCGACCGCGGAGACGGACGGCCGTCCCCGGCGACGGCCGCGGAGACGGCCTCAAATTTTATAAAAAAAAAACCCGAAGCTTAAAATCTTCCTAACTTCTTCAAAACGTATCCAAGTCGGGCTTATGAGGTGTTTTTTGGCATCTACATTTCCTGTAGATGTCAAAAAACATCTCATAAGTCCAATTTGGACAAGTTTTGAAGAACTTACGGGAATTTCGAGATTTCGGGGAGTTGAGGGGACGGCCGTCGGCGGAGACGGGGGGGGGGGGGGGGGGGGGGGGGGGGGGGGGCGACCCCGCTGACGGCCGTGGAGACGGCCGCGGAGACGGCCCCCCGTCCGCGTGGAGGCGGGGTCTCGCAAGGCCTTCCTTCTTCTCTTGGGTTTTCTCCAGAGACGGCCTCCCCTCCCCTCCTCCCCTCGTCCAACCTTGACAAAAAAAATTCTATTTCTAGATACTCTAAAAACAAAATCATTACCGAATTAGAAATTTCAGAGATATCCCTGAAATCATGGAAAATGTCCAAAAGATTTTGTATTCGGGATTGTGGGATCCGCCTTGATGTTGGGGTATACTTTAGAAGGAGATATTTATGCCGTTCAATTGTTGGTGCTCTACTATGGTTTGCAAATATAATCCCAATGTCTAGAAGGAAGATTACATTTGTTTTGGAAATGAAATTATGGCCCATGGGCCTATAGAAGAGGGAGGTATACAATGGGTGGTACAACTTAAAAGGTAATGAGAAGCTAATAAAAAATAATATTCTTTTATTTGAAGACATTATTTCGTTAGGTAATAAAATTAAAGGAGAACTCGACATGGATTTCTCTTACATTAACATGACAAGTTTGTATGTTTTTGGCTTTAATTTTATATGGCAAGACAAATCCTTTTTTCCATAAATGCAACATTGGAATTAAATAAAGGATAAACTTGAAATTTAGAAATGAATTTGAATGAGAGGATTTGGAAGGTATGTTGTAGAGGAGGTAACACTTAGAAATTAGATTTCAAATCAAATTATATAGAGGTTGAAATTGTGGGAAGGAGGTTGGAGGACACATTAAATAGAATTGAGGATTGTAAAGTTGAATTAGAAGTCGAAGATGGTGGACAAAAAATTCATTATAAGTAATAGAGGATAGAAATTTAAATACAACAAATTTTAGTTGTAATAATAAATAAATTGATTAATTAATTAAAAAACCAAGCAATCTGACAAGGGTGGATGTTTAATTTTAAAAGGTGAGTGAATTTTGAAGGTTTGGGAGTTGACATTAAGAGAACTGTTTCTTGCTTTTGAAATGAAGGATATGCTAGTATTACATTTGAGTACCTGGGCAAGTGAATGCCACATTGTTTGCCTTCCATTCCTTTTAGACAAACACCGAGTCTATATGGCTTAAAGTTTAACAAATCTCGTCAATTTTTTATTCTGAGACTTATGAATTTTTTCCATCTTAAAGGTGATTCCTTATCATTATTTTTATGAATTAAGGACATAACATGTGGATTCATCTAAATGTGGAAATATAAACACATACTTCATAGCCAAAAATTTATATTTGTTTATTTATTTATTTAAGTATTTAATTATTTTGTATTCTTTCCTTAGTCTCCGATTCTATCTTTTATTTTTATACTTTTTCCATTTGCCTTCCATTCTATCTTCTTAACTTTTTATTATTATACTATTTTCCCATTCTATCGTCTCTTTAGTTTTTTATCTTAACATTATTCTTCCATTTTATCTTCTCATTTTCCCTATCCTTCCATTCCTCTTCCATCATCTATTTATTTATTTAATATTCCTCTAATCTGTCTCCCATTCTATCTTTTTATTTTTAACTATTGGAAGAAAGGAAAAATAAATAAAAGATTAGGGGATTATATTATGTACAAGACAATAATAAAAAACAGACAATTGAAATAAAATACAATATGACAGTAAATGAAACATAACAAATCACCGCGAGCCAGACAAACTACAATGGGAAAAGGTTTGAAGGAAATAGATGTGTATAGAGAAGATAGATATCAAGGGAAAAAACAAAAAATAAAAACAGTACATGAGAGGTAATAATAAATCAAAAAGATAATTAGAATAAAAGATCAAATAAAAACTACTAATAATAATTGCAAGAGTGGAAATGACATACAAGAAGAAATGAGGAGTATGAAGTGAATAGAAAAAACCATGTCATTGTGATAACATTATGGCAAAAGAAGAAACTAAATAAAAATATCCAACTTAGAAAGGAATTTTTTCTTAAAGATTAAAGGATTAGATAAAGCACGAGATAATAATTGGAAAATAGTTAATTATAATTACATAGAATAAAATGGTATTTGAAAACATAAGAAATAAGTTCAATAACACTAAGATATACAAACTACAGTGAACATAATTTTAAATACCCAAGAAAGCAATTAATTAGGAAAAGATCATTTTCATGGAAAAAAGGATTTGTCTTGCCATATAAAATTAAAGCCAAAAACATACAAACTTGTCATATTAATGTAAGAGAAATCCATGTCGAATTCTCCTTTAATTTTATTACCTAACGAAATAATGTCTTCAAATAAAAGAATATTATTTTTTATTAGCTTCTCATTACCTTTTAAGTTGTACCACCCATTGTATACCTCCCTCTTCTATAGGCCCATGGGCCATAATTTCATTTCCAAAACAAATGTAATCTTCCTTCTAGACATTGGGATTATATTTGCAAACCATAGTAGAGCACCAACAATTGAACGGCATAAATATCTCCTTCTAAAGTATACCCCAACATCAAGGCGGATCCCACAATCCCGAATATAAAATCTTTTGGACATTTTCCATGATTTCAGGGATATCTCTGAAATTTCTAATTCGGTAATGATTTTGTTTTTAGAGTATCTAGAAATAGAATCTTTTTTGTCAAGGTTGGACGAGGGGAGGAGGGGAGGGGAGGCCGTCTCTGGAGAAAACCCAAGAGAAGAAGGAAGGCCTTGCGAGACCCCGCCTCCACGCGGACGGGGGGCCGTCTCCGCGGCCGTCTCCACGGCCGTCAGCGGGGTCGCCCCCCCCCCCCCCCCCCCCCCACCCCCCCCCCCCCCTCTCCGCCGACGGCCGTCCCCTCAACTCCCCGAAATCTCGAAATTCCCGTAAGTTCTTCAAAACTTGTCCAAATTGGACTTATGAGATGTTTTTTGACATCTACAGGAAATGTAGATGCCAAAAAACACCTCATAAGCCCGACTTGGATACGTTTTGAAGAAGTTATGAAGATTTTAAGATTCGGGGTTTTTATTTTTTTAATTTACGGCCGACTCCGCGGCCGTCGCCGGGGACGGCCTCCCCGACCGCAGCGACGGCAAGGGGCCGTCGCCGGGGACGGCCCCCCCCCCTCCGCGGCGACGGCAAGGGGCCGTCGCCGGGGACGGCCCCTCCGCCGCGGCGACGGCCCCTCTCTGCGGCGACAGCAAGGGGCCGTCGCCGGGGACGGCCCCCTCCACCGCGGCGACGGCCCCCCGTCCGCGGCAACGGCAAGGGGCCGTCGCTGGGGACGGCCCCCTCCACTGCGGCGACGGCCGCTTTCTGCTCCCGCAACCCCTCCCCCTGCGTTCAATGTGTGGTTTCACCCCCGGGTGAAACTTGTGCGGGTGATTTTTTTATTCTAAGTCACAGGACGTCCTGTGGCGCTGGCGGACGTCCGCGGACGTCCCCACGTCCCGAGCGTCCCGGACGTCCGTGACAACCCTGCTGCACGCCCATTAATTAATTAATGGATCCAGCAGGCAATTTGCAGTGCATAGTGGCTGCAAGGTCACTCGGTAGGTTATTTGAGATTTGAAATATGTTCATTTTTCCCCTGAGTTTAAATATTGTTAATTACTTTAGGCACACCAACCACTCTACCTATTATAGGCTGTTTTATCTTGTGTAGATATGTGATTTTGGGAAATCAAAATTGGAGTGTGGAGAGATCTTCCTGTTCAGAAGCCAAAACTACTAAGACATATCAAGTCATTATTGTTTTGACAAACTCCCATGCAATTTTCTTGTGCAAGGTTGTAGAACAATATGATTGAACATACCAAATCTATTCAAAGATACAGAGAAAGTGTTCATTTAACATTTAGCCTAGTCATGCATGAGATATGCCACTTGAGAAATCCAACAGAGTATATAGTTAGTTAAGTTGTTTTTCATTACAATACATAACTTTCAAGTTTATAAAAATAGTTGTATATTATAATAGTTGACGCAAATAATTGATAAAATCTGTACAAGTTTTGAAAAAATAGTTAACCTTAATGCTTGATAATTAGTGTAGAGTATCTAAATGATTTTGTTTGAAAAAGATGTGGGTATTGGTCAAGCTTTCAATTTTGATTCAAAGATGGGAGTTGGAGCATCTTCACAAGAATAATATACAAGGTAATCACAAATTGCATTTCATATATTACAAAGTTCAACATCAATTTCACCTTCGATATCGTGAATTTGATAACTACATTTGATAACAACAGCTAGCAAAAATAGTGTATTTGCAGCTTTGAGTCATGAATACACTGGTAGAATATCTATCTTCACAAACTTGATAACAAAATTATTTAACTGCGACAAAATTGTTAAAATGCATACTAATATAGATTTACAACTGAACAAATTATATTGACAATGTATCACTACATTGATGATAAAATCTGTATTTATAGCAAAATTGTCACAAAAGTTTGGAACCATGAAACCCAGAAATGCAAAGTCGTAAGTTGTTGGCTTGATGCACTTTTTTTTCTACTTGGTATGCTCATACTTTTACCCTTAACCTTAGATTTTAGTTTCAACTTTCTCCAAATTTTGCATTTGTAGGTGAACCTCGAGGTCCCACACATCTTGTTTCCTTAGAATTAAAAATGAACTCAAATGGCTTACTTAAAAACAACAAACTATTGATAAAGAAAAAATGATTCAAAGTATAGTTTGATCAGGTTGTAGTAACTTGACACTATGGTAAACTGCCCTATCACCGCCACTTTTCTATGACCGCCATCTAAGGGAACCCCCCATGAACGCCACTTTTGGAACCCCCCATGAACGCCACGTCATAGCCCCCACCTAGTGGCAGTCATAGGATATTAGTGGCGACACCCTTTAAAATTCTATAACTAATTCATATCATGTCCAAAAATTATGATTCCACCTCTTGTCTTTTTTACATCTTAAGTTTTATCACTGAAAAATAGTTACAAAATACAACTACATGCCTAATATTGCCGAATCCTTATTGTGGCGGTCATAGGCGAGTTTACCATACTAGCAACCCTCTCGCCCCTCACTAAAAATTAGCAGTTGGGTGAGTCGTTAGGGGTCACAAAAGACAAGAAGATGTGAACTTTTCCACATTTTCACTGAGTGAAGGGCGGGCGACACTTTATGAATAAGGAACGACGGGTTCTCTTGTAATGCGATTTTTTGTCGTCCACAATGAGAGTCTGAGAGATGGAGGACGGCACATTTTCGAGAGAAGTAGTTCGGTGTTTGGAAGAGTTTGTCAATGTGGGTGCTTGTTTGTGAACAGACCGTCATCTCTGTGATAGTGCATTGTAGATATGTGTCTCACAATTTGAAGTCTTTTGATCTTCTTTTCGCTTACGGTGGTCGGCAGGGTTTTCTGTCTGTTCGTTTCTTTTGATATTTTCTTTCCATTTTTGTGCCGAACTTATGAGCAAGCTTTGGTTGGAATTTTGAGAAGAGCTGTCAGTGTTCTGTTTTGCATACATGTGGAGGATTTATCTTAAGAGTTTTTTGTGGTGGTTTAGGTGATCAATTTGGCAGCCATTTGTACCCCAGCCGATTACAACACTCGCCCACTGGACACCATTTACAGCAACTTCGTGGACGCGTTGCCGGTGGTGCAATACTGCCGTGAGAATGAGAAGCGTCTCATTCACTTCTCCACTTGCGAAGTCTATGGCAAGACCATTGGCAGCTTCCTTCCCAAAGACAGTCCTCTGAGAAATGTAAGCTACTCGTTTCTCCAGTTCGAATTTGCCAGTAGGCAAACACTGTATTTCACTTCGGCTTGTTCTGGGATACCCATTTTAGTTTGCTCTCGTCTTTATGACTGCTGATTTGGAATGCTCTGTGCTGCAGGATCCTGCTTTCTACATGTTGAAGGAGGACGAAACTCCTTGCATCTTTGGCTCTATCGACAAGCAAAGATGGTCTTACGCATGTGCTAAACAGCTGATTGAGAGGCTCATTTACGGTATGCACCTCAGATATATGTTTGGATGTAATTTTTTCTGTTTTGCTAGCTCTTAGAAAAAGTGACAGTGCTGGTCTATTTGTTAAGCTAATCATATCAAGTTCCTCAAGTTACAAGGGCATTTATGGCAAGTTTCTCATTCTGGTAAATGTGACATTGAATTAGGTTAAGATTGAAGTTGTGCTCTTTGCTTGGTAGGTGAGGGAGCTGAGAATGGTCTGGAGTTCACAATAGTGAGGCCGTTCAACTGGATTGGGCCCCGCATGGACTTCATTCCTGGTGTCGATGGACCCCAAGACTCCGTTCCTCGCGTCTTGGCTTGCTTCAGCAACGTAAGCCAACCGACATTGTTCGTTGCTGAATGCAAAATGAACTAAAGAGAATTTTGTCCTTGAGAAAGACCTGTTTAGTTTCTTTGCCACATGTTTCTTTCGCTTACATTGTTTGCCGGCTGCAGAACTTGATGAAGGGGAGCCATTGAAATTGGTGGACGGTGGGGAGTCTCAGCGTACTTTCATCTACATCAAAGATGCCATTGATGCCGTGCAGAGAATGATTGTGAGTGGATATCTCATCATCTCCATGTCATTTTCTGCAAACTTCATAGTTCTTTGTGATTATAAACTCGTCCAGGAAGCAAGCTGAACGCTGGATGTGGTGGAATAGGAAAACCCTGCCAGAGCGAATGGTCAAATCTTCAATGTTGGCAACCCCAACAATGAAGTGACAGTGCGGGAGCTTGCTGAGCTCATGACTGATGTGAGTTATCCTTTGCATATCATTGAGTGCTTGTCAACTGAATTATAATGTTTGATTCAGTGCAGAGAATGGTTGTGAGTGTTCTTTACATTATAATTCTTTTACAGGTCTACTGCAAGGTGAGTGGGAACGCTAGGCCAGAGGTCACCACTGTGGACGTCACCTCCAAAGAATTTTACGGTGTGGGCTATGACGACAGTGACAAGCGCATTCCAGACATGACCATCATCAAGAAGCAACTCGGTGAGCTGCAGACTAAGTCTTGTCCTGATTTTTTTAAAAATAGGTTCATCTTTTGCCGCTGCATTGGTACGTGAAGCGATACGTGGAGTATAGCAATGTAAATGCTATCTGAACATTATGGTCATCTCTCTTTTGCAGAATGGGAACCGAAGACGTCATTATATGACTTGATGGAGCACACACTGACATACCAACACACTACATATGCGGAAGCTGTGAAGAAGGCGATGTCGAAGGCCACTGTGACTTAGATTATACTCAGAGAACTTCAAGTTTAGAAGCTCATAGTACCATAGAATTCATATCGAAGGCTGTCTGTAGGTAGGCCAGTGCTAAGCGTCTTTAGACAGTCAACCCATTATAGTCCAGCTATAGCACTCCAGGTTAAGACTTCTCAAATTGGAAGTTATATACAGATGTCGCTCCAATTAATTGTGGATAATTTTTTGTTCTTTTCCATTGAAGATTACATGTATACCTCGTGAAAGTTAAAGAGGCGATTCCGGTCACTGGTTGGTGTATATTGTATCAGGATATACTGCACTCCCTTGATAATAATTATGTTTGCCACCGCATGATGAGGTTAGATTACTAAAAGTCTTTATCCACGGTGTGTATATCTTTGAAGTAATGCTTTTTTGGTAACAATTACAGTGAGGATCTATTACTAGTTCATCTCTCAAACAACGTGATCCTTGAGCGTGTACCAGAGCAATTATTCAGGTGGAGTTACAACATCCATTGGGTAGATCGTTATGAGTTATGACCTTTCCCCCCTTAAAGGTTGCGGTTATATTCATAGTGGAAGGTTGCAGATTTTGAGATTGTAACCGCTGTAGTTGTAACCATGGAATCCTACATTGGCGACGGAAACCCACATTCACCAATTGATTGCCATGACGTAAGCATTGAAATCTACTCCATGTCCACAAAGTTCACCACGTAAATCAGTAGGATCTTACACCGGGCTCCACACGTCTCTTGTCTTACCCTTTCGGAGTTATAATCTCATTACAGTTGTCTTTTGCACACCAAAGGTGCACAGTGCACTCTCGACGAAGGAAGCCTGAGTGGTCTTTTGGGAGAGAGCATGATTCGACAATTCTTTGAATTCCTCGTAGCTGAGTAAATGGAATTCACAATAGTCTCAACAAAATTAGCTCAGTACCAGTGAGGTTGTTCAATAAGGAGAGTCCTGAAGACAAGCTTCATGGACCATGTGGATTTCCATGGATATCACTATGATGATGACGGTCATTGTCTTCCCCAATTTCACTTTCATTAAGTTCACCAAAATCTCTCAATACTATATTGTGATTCTGAATTACAGTACACGAAATAAATAATTGCAGGATTAGTTCACACTATGATCTATACTCACTTGAGCTCCAATCCTCATAAAAGCAATTCAGTTAAAAACATTGAGTACATTGAATGGGGCATCTACAGATGATCTCGATGATGGCCAGTGGGCAATGGACATAATTGACGCAATACTAGAGAGAGCGTTCTGGCAACCACCCAAATTCTCAAGCCTCGATCAATACCTAAAGCACCAATATGTTCTTCTGGAGACAGAGATAGACGAAGCAGGAAATCCACCGGCCTTCATAACAGAAGCTGGTTTTCCACCGAACCCGAATCCACCACACACCTTCAACCTCATCGATGGAACGGTAATCGATCAAGACTTCAAACTAGCAAATAAAATCATCATGTCTGTAAATTTCGAAGGTGAAACAAAATCTTAAACCCATTGAAAGTTTAAGTCTCTTTCTTATAATTGCAATCGCAGATAACTGCAAGTAAGACGAAGCCTTTGAAAGGATGGAGCTTGTGGGACACAACTCTGGTCAGGGAGCGGCAGCTCTACATGATGACAGATTCGATGATCAAGAGGTTGAATGATCAGTACCGGCTGCAGGGTCGAAGAATGCCGGTGTTTCGTGATGAGCGTTTCCCTTGCAAAAACGAGTTCATAGCAAACATCAAACGGAACTCGCTTCATCCTGTGTTTGTGAGAGATGATGTGTCGAAGCAAGAGATGAACATGAATTATAATGTCGAAATTGAGAGCACAGATTGCCCTTGTAAAAATTATAGAGGTTACAATAGAAGCAAAATCAATCCATCTCTGCATTTTTGAAGAGGAATGCATTGTTTTATGAACATGTTTGGTGTGATGTGATCTCCACTTCTTTGCGTGTGGAATTTGGTCTTGGGAGGAGATTGACGTGGATTAAGTGTTTGTTTGTTCCTCCCCCAATCCAATGCCCATGGGACAAAGAAATGGAAGTAAAGAAGTGGAATTGGCATGTAGAATTGGAAAGTTGAATTTATTGGTGTTAGTGGGGTTCCAAAATTGAAAAGAAGTAACTTATATGATTCATATGGTGCCACAATAGATCTCGAAATACGGCAAAGTAATAATTTTCTAAAACATTTAATTTGTTGGAGTTCATGTTGCTGTAAAACAATTCAAGTTATAAAGTGAGTGATTCAATATCAAATTTATAGTCAAATGAAAAGTAGAATTTCTTCTTACTCTTAGTCTCTATGAATTTTGAAATCAGTCCATTAGAAGTATGATTAGATTTTTGCAACAACAAATGTTGACAATAAGATTATTTATTTTTTATAAAATTTAGAATCATCAATGATATTTTTTGAGATTATTGTTGATAATAAGTTCATACATGGCATTGAAAATTCATTACACATGTGATTTTTAATCTCCAAAAATATGACTTATTATCAATGAGAATGTTTATTTAAACCCTAAAAGACAAAAGTCCTGAAATTGATTTTTTGAGATTTTGGGCACATTCTTATAATGTTAATTTTAAATTTGATTTTTTTGTAAAACAATTGTAGATATATAGAACTGCAAGATCTTTTGCAAGAATAGAATTCTTTTCTTACTCTAAACATGGAAAAATTATTTCTAGAACACAAGGCAATTTTTGCTTTTTTGCTGACTAGCTCCAAAAACTTTGCTACATCCTTCGACTAACTTTGGGATTTTTTTACAATCAACTAACATGATTGCCTATGAGATTTTCAAAGGAAGAAAATAAAATAAAAAAAATAAAAATGAAAATTATATAGTCATTAATTGGTTAAGGGTTCCAAAAGTACTGCAAGGATGTTTTTTGAAATGGTCACTTCTTCATTACTTTTTGTGAGTTTTTTTCCACCAAAAATTGAAACATTGTTTTCTAAATTGAAAAAAATATCCTCTAAAGACAATAGAGGGCACCAAATGAAGAATTTAAGATTTTGGAAAAGTTCATTTTGATGAATTAGAACTAGTGGACAAATTAAGTTTAAGTTGAAAATGTTCTTTTTATGAACATGCATGTAAGATACCTTGTCACACCCTAGAAAGTGACTAAAATGCTCAAAAACTACACCAAAATGCTCAAAATGAGCTTTGAGTTTTTAAAAACAGCACACTTCATATTCGTTTCCTAGTGATCACATGTTGTACTTTGTGGTTCACTTTATTGAGAACCTCACATCCCATGACTAATAGAATTCCATCTTTCCATCACATGCTTTACTCTTAAAACCGGCACGTTTTTCACTTCCCACAACTTTTCATTGCACTATTTACATCTTGGCCTAAACAAAAAGTCTATTTATTGTACTACGCAATTGGCGCACATGTCACAAAGGAATGAACAGTGTCATAAAACAACTATTTGTACAGTACGTAGGAATCTCTTAGATGATAACGTAAAAGCGATAATTCTACAGTCTTCCCAAAAAACATGACAGACTCGAATCTCTGCTAAAAAGTGATGTATTCCACCGTGGTCGGAACTTTTAAAAGAATTCTGGCTAGAAATGCACCACCGTTCAGGTAGTATCAGAGTGAATATATACCGCGCAAAAGTTGTTGTTCTTCGATATACAAAATACTCAGAAACACACGTGTGCCCATTTATGAAGGAACATAAGCATCACAATATTCCCAAGCACCAGTTTGTCATCATATGCTAATCCTCGTCACGCACGCGTTACTCATGATTTCACGAACTTCTTCGGTGGCTCAGAATATGCTAATCCTCGAGGGTGCTGTTATCACAATCGAAGCTTCTCATCTATACCTGTCGAAGCTTCGTTTGAATCACTGAAACTTGTCCTCAATTTTTGCAAGCACGTTTCCGAGGTCCGAATCTCTTATAAAGCTAGGATTGAGTGAGAGTTTGTGTAAGAGTGTGTGTTGAAGTACGAGTCTTTTACTGAAGTAATCGATCTACTGTTTTGTTTGTTTCGAGTGAGCAGTTGACAATTGGAGTTCGACATGGATTCAGTAATTTCGCTCCCACCGTTGTTGTCCATGATCATCGACGGACTACCGCCACAGCAACAATCCGAGTACGTGTACGAGGCAGAAGAGCGTCTCAATCATTTCGTCGACCGCTATCACCACGTCAATTCTCTCGACTCCTACTGTCGAGTGGGTCTCTCTTACGCGAGTTACATGTACCCGAATACCATCAGCGTCGACCGGGTCGTAGCAATCTCCGTCAACTACGCAATAGGCTTCTTGTTGGACGATCTCTTCATCGACAGCCCCGATCCGTTTCTTCTCGACCAATACGGCATCGACCGCAGTGCTTGTGAAACACCAGATGCAATGCTACTATACTTTGATCACCTCGATGCAGTTTTCAGTCAACAACATGCACCTCGCAATCTGATCGAGACCATGATGTGGGAGTCGGGGCGCGATATTCTCGGTCTCTCAAACCAAGAGTACTGGTTTGACTGCTTCGTTCAAGCTGTGATGGAACACCGAAATGTCAGTGTTGCCAGCCATGCTGACCTCGTCTCAGGTCGTACCGGATGCTTCGGAGATCTCGCATCGTATACCAAGATGCGAGCTGGAAATATGGGTGGCGAGTTCATTCAGCTCATGATGGAGTTTGCGAACAACAGCTACATTCCCAATGAAATGAGGTCGAATGAGTTCCTACAGAAAGTAACATCTACTACGTCGGTTCACCTCGGATATACGAACGACGTGTACTCATATCACAAGGAAAGCTCACTGGAGGCGAACCCGCGGAACTTGATCACGGTGTTGATGGAGTGTGAAGGGAAGCCGGTGGCGGAGAGTGTGCACCGAGCTGTGGAGTTGGTGAAGGAGTATGGGAGGATGATTTTGGAGATGGAGGCGGAAGCTGCGAAGTGGGGATTGGAGAAGCACATGGAGGACATCAAAGCGCTGATTGCTGGGAACGTGTACTACGGATGCATGGACCCGCGCTACCGACAGTCAGACTCCGTGTACCTGGAGCATCGGGACATGACCGTGGATTGGAAGATTGCTCCGCTTTTTAAAGGTCAGCCACAGTTTAAGTTCCTATTAGTGAAATCCTTGAGCATCGAAATGTTGTCCAGATCCGAAATTCAGAACTGCCGCAGAAATTATTGCATTTGAGAATCTTTGTGTGTGTACTCTTACTAATGCTTTAACTAGACTTAAGATATGTTAGTTGTCGAATTATTTCAGTTATCTTGCACAATTAGGGGATTAATAAATGAATGACTGAAAAGCTTTCTTATTACATGTGGCAGTGAGTACGCGGAGGATGGCAACAGTTAAAGAACTCCAAGTCACCAGCTTCTGCGCTGAAGTACAGCTAAAAGCAAGGTCTTGTGGAGTTAAACGACTGCAGATCAAATGTAGTAGAGTTAAACAACCTCTGGTAGGGTGTACACAAGTTAAGCGATTCCCAATCGGGAAACTGTTAGGAATTGTTGGTGGATGACATCCATCCACATTCTACCTAGGGTTTCATCTGTCACAGAATCTTAGAATATTAGTCTGGTTTTACCGTTTAGTTGTTGTTGTTCGATAGTTGCAATTGGAGAGTGTATGTGAGTAGGAGAATGAGTGTGCAGTGTACATTGAGCTCCGAGGATTACTAGAGAATTGTAATAAGATTGTTCACTGTTTAGATCAATGAATAAAGAAGAGTTTGCACCGTATATATACTCTGATTAGTATGGATGCTGGAAATAGATAACTTCTTTTAGGTTATGGGCTTAGCAACGCAAGTACGCTGTGCGTTTTTCCTTGATCTTTGTTTTTTCGCCGTTTATTCCATGGCTTGTCGATACTGCACAATGTTTCACACCTCAAGCGCGCCTGATGAGTTGACGGATTTTATCATTCGAGCGATTACTTTCTTCTGGAGTTTTCGACCCTTGATTTTTCGTTTCGATGATCTGGTGGCGCCCTGGAGACATGCGCTTCTTACTGGAATATGGACGGACGAGTGTCAGCGTAGCTTCGAACTTCTTTACAATTTTGTTCTTGCTCACCTATCAACCTGTTAGCTATCTTGAGTACTCTGTTTCTTTAGTCACCGGTCTTTAGGTTTTCAGAATCAATTTCTTGTAGGTTTTCTTGATCTCAATTTACGACATCAGATTACTCTCGCTGTCATTATCTTGTTCATTTTTCAAAATGGACAAACACGACAAGATTCCTGTGAAGATGTTCGACGGGACACAGTTCTCCGTCTGGAAATATCACATGGAAATTGTCTTCGAGGCGGGGGGAAGCACAATAAAGTGTACCACAAAGTGCAATATGTGATCACTAAAAAGTGAATATGAAGTGTGCTGTTTTTTAAAGCTCAAAGCTGATTTTGAGCATTTTGGTGTAGTATTTAAGCATTTTAGTCACTTTTTAAGGTGTCATAAGGTATCTTACAGGCATCTCCATAAAAAAAACATCTTCAATTGAAACTTAATTTGACCGCTAGTTCTAAATCATGAAAATGAACTTTTCCAAAGTCTTAATTTCTTCATTTGGGGCCCTCTATTGTCTTTAGAGGATGTTTTTTTCAATTTGAAAAACAATGTTCGGTGAAAAAAACCTCACAAAAAGTTTCACGGAAAACAATGTTTTAAAAACGTCCTTGAAATACTTTTCGTCGGCCCAAACTTCCATTTGAAGTGGTCATTGTCATTTCTACAACCGCAATTCACAAACGGAGGTCCCCGTGGAATCAAAAGTGATTTCCGACAACATTTGACACTTGTTCTTATCACTTTGTCAAATGACTACATTCACTTTGTCAAACTTTGAGGTTCTCGTATGGCATTGTAGAAGATGCGAATTTGTACCATATTCTCCCACACTTTAGATAATCAAGTCTATTTTCTATACCCTGACTTCTTCCCTACGTACCAACAACCAAAATGCCACTTTTTTATGTTTCTGCGATAGGGGCTGAAATTGGCAATGAGCGGACCACTTTTTTGGTACACTTTATTGTGCTTCCCCCCAGGCCAAGAAAGTTTTGGCAGTAGTCTCTGGTACGGAAAAACGTCCTACTCCGGTTAATCCTGTGAGTGTTACACCTGATGAGCTTCTTCGAATAGATGCCTGGGATGAGAAGAACGCTAATGCTCGCATGTTCATTAGTAAATCTATTTCTCAGAGAATTCTCGGTAAACTCACTGGCTGTTCTACAGCTTCAGCGATGTGGCAAAAGCTATGTTCTCTGCACCTTAAGAAAACTCTTGACAGTGTATTCACACTTCAGGGAAAATTCTTCGACTACAAGATGCAGAGTACTGATGATATTTCTTCTCACGTTCAAAATATCACTGAGATCGCGATGATTCTTGCTGATCTAGGACATGTCGTTCCTGATAAGATGATAATTTCGAAAATTATCTATAGTCTCCCTCCTAGCTATAACAGCATAATTGCTGCCTGGTCGAACGTTCCAGAATCCAGTCAGACAGTTGATAATCTGGAGGAGCGTCTTCTTCGCCATGAAAGCTTACTTCATCGGCAAGGTGGAGGTGACACTGAAGCTGATCAAGCTTTCTTTACTCGTTCTGCGTCTATTACTCAAGCTCGTCCTCTTTCTAAGAAGGAACAACATCATAAAGATCTCAGCTATATCCGCGATTTGAAGGCCCGAACTAAGTGTTACAATTGTCACGAACTTGGCCACTGGTCTGCTGACTGTCCAAAACCGAAGAAGAAACGACCACATGGCAAGGATCCTCGAAAGATTGATGGTGGACTCAGTGAGGCAAATCTTGTTGAAAGTTTACGTCTCTCAAGCAGTTCCGATGAAGAATCAAAATCGAGTTCAGATGAGGATTTTGCTTTTATTGTGACATCAACAGTGTCGAGTTATGCCCTTGCTGTGGATTCCTACGTTGATACCTGGTTTGCTGATAGCGGTGCAAGTGAGCACATGACAGACAGATACGAGTGGTTTTCTAGTTTTCAACCTATTCCCGAAGGTGTCCATACGGTTCAAATTGCTGATGACACCAAACTCTGGGTTAGAGGCAAAGGCGATATCCAGATTCGTTGCCTGGTTGATGGCCACTATCAGAAGGGACTTATGCGTGATGTTTTATTTGTTCCTAAACTGAAACGTAACCTTTTCTCTGTTGGACTTGTCTCCGAGCGGAACCTTTCTTTTGTTACTTTTCCAGGCCGATGTGAGTTTCGTACTCTTTCCGGTAAGAAAGTTTTGGAAGGCACTCGTCTTCGGAAGTTATATCAACTTTCTCTTACGGTGATTTCTCCAAAACAGCACTCGACGTCATCAACTTTTGACTCTGCTCACATCGTTTTGAGTTCAACAGAGGACACTTGTATTTCTACCGCTTTACCTACTGAAGATTTGCCGCTGTCTACTGTACCTGCTGAAGATTCTGCTCTAGTTGTCAGTTCATCGAAGCATCACCAAGACTTGATTCTCTGGCATGAACGTATGGGCCATGTCAATATTGACACTATTCATACGATGAGTGCACACGACAGTCTACGTGACTTTAAACTGGAGAAGCATGTGAAGATGGAGCAACCGTGTGAAGGATGCATGCTCGGCAAACAACATAAGTCTACTTACAAACATGATCCGAGTAAACAACGCTCCCTTATACCTGGTCAATTACTTCATGGAGATGTTTCTGGTACGAAATCTAAGACTCCATCGCTTAAGGGCTCCTTGTATTATATTCTCTACAAGGATGATGCGACTGCCTACCGTTTTATTCATTTTGCCAAGGAAAAGTCTGAAGCCTTCCCATTCTTTCGACAAGTGGTTAAGATAGTTAAGAAGGATACCGGGAACGATGTTCTTACGCTCCGCACAGACCAAGGCAAGGAGTTTCTGAATAATGCATTTACTGCATATCTTGATGAAATGGGTATTTCTCGGGAGACAAGTACAATTTATACGCCACAACAAAATGGTTATATTGAGCGTGATAACCGGACTGTGATGGAGATGGCACGCAGTCTTATTCATGCGAAAGATTTACCGAAGAAACTATGGGCTGAGGCTGTTAACACAGCAGTCTACATCCTGAACCGAACCGTTAATCATCAGCTTGGCACCATCACCCCTTATGAGAAATGGTTTGGGGAGAAACCTTCAGTCCAACACTACCGAGTATTTGGCTCTCTCGCCTGGGTGTTCATCAACAAGCAGGTGCGAAGTAAACTGGACCCTAAAAGTGTCAAGACCTACTTCGTGGGATATTCTTCAACTAGTCGCGCATATCGCTTTTGGGAGCCTGTGACTGACAAAATTATTGAGAGTGCGGATTATACCATTGACGAGAAGTCTGGTAAGTATCGTCTAGGTTTTCCACCTGATCCTGGCCGTGACGACTATGTTCACATATCTGTTGATAATTCTCGAGTGACCAATCCTGCTATTCTGCTTCCACCTTTGCCGGATATACTTAGTGATAGCCCCAATGGAGCAGTGGGAGATTCTAATAGCAGTGGGAGTCGGTCAATTTTTACATCTCCGAATCCTCACATTCTGCATGAGGAACCACCTTCATCAGACGCTGATATTTCTGAAGTTCCTTCTGCTGATTCTCATCATTCCTCACCAGCAATGGACATTTCAGTAACCCCTGATCATATGGTTCACTCTTCGATAGTGGAACTTGATGATGCAAATGACGAACCCCATGATCCAAGGTTCCGATCCATCCAAGAGCTATTGAACAGTACACCACGTCTTCCGGATTATCCTAACTTCCCTGAGTTACCGGAAGAACCTGAACCACCAGATTTATTCCGAATAGATCCCATGCATCCAGATGCTGTTCGTTTCTCAAATGCTTTAATAGCATCAGTGGGAGAAGCCATTCAAGAACCTCAAACGTATCATGAAGCCGTTTCCTCTGCTAATTCCACGTTTTGGCAAGAAGCCATGGACCGGGAGTATGCCTCTCTGATTGAAAATCAGACTTGGGAGCTGGTTCCGAAACCTTCTGATAGGAAACCAGTTCGTAATAAATGGGTTTACAAGGTTAAATACAAACCTGATGGAGCTGTTGACAAGTACAAAGCCCGCTTAGTGGCTAAAGGATTTACACAAAAACCTGGAATTGATTTTCAGGAGACCTATTCACCAGTCATTCGGTATGATTCAATTCGTGCTATTTTAGCGATTGCAGCTGCGAAAGGCATGCATCTTCAACAATTTGATATTGGCACTGCTTTTCTCAATGGTGAACTTTCAGAGGAGATTTATATGTCTCAACCTCAGGGTTATGTGGATCCTCAAAAACCCAAGTATTATTGCCGTTTGAAGAAAAGTATATATGGACTCCGACAATCTGCCCGACAATGGAACTTACGCATTTCAACTTTTTTAAAACAATTTCGCCTTATTGCCAGTGAAGCTGATTGTTGTGTGTACTCCAATCATGGCGAGTTGCATACGATACTTGGGATTTATGTTGACGACGGCATCATAGCCTCTATGGTTCCAGAATATGTCGAAAGTATTCTTGTCTACCTGGAGAGTACTTTTAAAGTTACTCGTGGTGAAATGGATTACTTCGTGGGATTTCAGATTGAACGTTGTCCACTTACAGGCTCTATTTTCGTCCATCAAGAACGCTACATTCAAGATGTCCTTGTTCGTTTTGGCCTCCAAGATGCTCATGAGGTATCAACCCCGGTTGATACACATGCGAAGCTTTGGAAAAATACTGATCCAGCTGATCCTGAAGTGGATGTTCCTTATCGACAGGGAGTTGGCTGCTTAATGTATACAACCATCATTACTCGACCTGATATCGCATATGCAGTTAACAAATTTTCTTTGTTTCAAGAAAAACCCCGCCAGAGCCACTGGACTGCAGTTAAGAGGATCATGCGATATCTTAAACAAACCAAGCGTTATGGATTTTACTACCGTGGTCAAACATCTCCTCCCCGGTTAATTGGCTATACCGATGCAGACTACGGTGGAGATTTGGATGATCGCAAGAGTCGTACTGGATTTGTCTATATACTTGGCTCTACCGCTATTGCTTGGGGAAGTCACAAACAGGGTTGTTTCGCAGACTCCACTACAACTGCTGAACTTGTGGCTATGGCCGAATCTACAAAGGAGACTGTCTGGTTATGTCGACTTCTTCGAACACTTGATTGTACTCAGGAGCTTCCTCTTACGATATACTGTGATAATCAAGCCGCGATTGCTTTGGTTAAGAATCCTGAATACCATAAGCGGACAAAACACGTGGATATGAAGTATTATGCTATTCGCACATACTATGAAGACAACTTACTGGATTTCATGTATATTCGTACTACAGACCAGATTGCTGACATATTTACGAAAGCTTTACCTCGTGATACTTTTCAAAGACTTCGGCAATCCATGGGCATTCGAACATTCCACGAGAATGAGTGGGAGTGTGCAGACAGGCATTCTTCGTAGAATGTGTATGGATGAGTGGGAGTGTTGGTGGATGACATCCATCCACATTCTACCTAGGGTTTCATCTGTCACAGAATCTTAGAATATTAGTCTGGTTTTACCGTTTAGTTGTTGTTGTTCGATAGTTGCAATTGGAGAGTGTCTGTGAGTAGGAGAATGAGTGTGCAGTGTACATTGAGCTCCGAGGATTACTAGAGAATTGTAATAAGATTGTTCACTGTTTAGATCAATGAATAAAGAAGAGTTTGCACCGTATATATACTCTGATTAGTATGGATGCTGGAAATAGATAACTTCTTTTAGGAATTTGAA
Organism: Ceratodon purpureus; assembly: GCA_014871385.1. Taxonomy (NCBI): domain Eukaryota; kingdom Viridiplantae; phylum Streptophyta; class Bryopsida; order Pseudoditrichales; family Ditrichaceae; genus Ceratodon; species Ceratodon purpureus. The sequence goes on along the minus strand of CM026421.1, from coordinate 8,676,787 downwards.
TCTGCTAGTCGTTGATCACCCTATCTTGAGGTACAGAGAAGTTCCTACTCAATTTTGAGCTTCCCGGATAGGAGAGGTGTGTGGACTACACCATAACCGTATGGCCAGCTCGGTGTTTGATTCTGAGAATTTAACGCAAGAGAACCATTTCCGTGTCGAGGGACACATGTAGCAGAGGTGACCTCCGGCTATGGCCCCGGGGAATTGAAGGGTGGGGACAGGGGACCCGGCGCTCACTGGGCGGGCAGCCCCATAGAATTTGATTTTTTTAATTTTTTTAATTTTTAATTTTAAAAAAAAATTATTTGGGAAAAAAACAGAGGCAATAAAAACCAAAATTCAATGAGATCAACCCTAGCTACCCCGTGATTGTTGTTTTGAGTGAACCCTAAAATTACTTAACGGGCAACGGGTCCTACCGGACCCATCGCCCTTATTCAAACCCTTCTCGCTCCGCTCGATGGGTTTGAAAAACCTTATATTATTCATATAAATTTCTGAGACAATTTGTCTCCAAAAAAAAAATTAAAAATTAAAAATTAAAAAAATTAAAAATTAAAAAATGAAAGTTAGGGCTGCCCGGTGAGAGCTGCCCCTGCTGGATGTCGGGTCTTCCTGCCCCCGACCCTCCACTCCGCCGGGTCGAGGAGAGAAGGTCACCTCTGCTACATTCATGCCCCGTGTCGATTTCAAGTTTCTTGAGTATCACCCTTCTTTTAAAAAATATATCAACAAGCTGAAATTTAATATAATTTCTCTAAAACTAGCAATACAATTGCGGTGTCCATTAAAAAATTTAGCAACTCATTCATGAGTCGTTGGGTAATTGGTGAGTTTGGAGGGAATTTTCTTACAGTGGCCGACAGCATTTGAACAAAATGGGTAGACAGCAATCTCGAAGCCACACACGTGCATTGGGTTCATCCATCGGCGCCTTCATCATTGTCTCTGTTTAACAAGTCACAGTATCTTGGTCGGTGTGTCTGTTTTGACGCGTTTCTCGAATACAATCCTCGCTGGTACTCCATAGCCACTTAAATCTTAAGCTCAAACTTTGCCAGCGGCTGATTGCATCCTTATCGAGGATGGTGCTGCCGAAGATCTAGCTCCACTGGCACCGGTCCATGCATCCAGCGCTCCGCCGCCTGCGCAGTAAGACGGGAGACGGAATGGCATATCAATATTGTTGCTTTCCTCTATATTGTTGAATTGGCGGTTCATCATAGAAAATGGCGGAGTATGAGAGATGCAGGTCTATTCATTTAACCATTTCCAGGATTAGTCATCAAATCGGCTTATTACAAGTAACAGCAAGTAATTGTTAGCAAATGTGAGAAACTTGTTAGAAATGATCTCTCACTCGTCTGAAATTCCATGATTTTTGAAGTTTAATTGATGTAAATACCTCTCTCACCCAAAATTGACACGGAGCAGTCATCGATAATAATTACATGAGAGTCCTTGACGCAGAATTTTGTCGTGATATTGCAGGGCAATTGGTACAAACCCTAACAATTTGAGGTGAATCCAAGGGTAGCATGAGTGTACTCACTGGAAGGATTGGATCCTCCTTTCTTAGAAGGGAGGAATTATGGATCCTGAAGTAGAAAGTGAGCAGAGGGATTGAAGCTACAAAATTATTATGTGCCTTAATATCAACTGAAAGGAGTAAGTTGCTATTAAGTTCTTGCACATGAATGCACAATCAATCTCATCGTACATGATTTGGGCTCGTCAAAGTTACATGTTATAAGAAAAATCAAACAAAATTGAGTGCAACTTGTGGCCAGAGTGTCCACCCATCAGAACGGGTTGTTCAGTGTAAGTTGGAAGACTTTGGAAGACATGAGGTGGTTGTCATTGTCTTGAATGTGGACATCGACACTCAGACAACAAAAAGACGGAGCTTGTCTGCAAGAAAAATTCCCCTGGCACCGTCCCATTGCATTGCATTGCATTTAGGGGTTAAAAAAGAACACTGAACCTCATCTGAAAACTTTATTTCATAGCAAAGCTTTGAAATTGACGCAGTTTCACTCTCTGATGCCTGCGATCTAGACCAATCCAATATTAAGAGTACTGGGCACCTGATTATCACGTACAATTTTGGCGCTCTGATATTCAATTTGCTGTTTCAACAGAAATGACCATTATTAATAAATTTGCCACAGATATTCATAGATGTGAGCCCGTGAAGATGTTCACAGATTTAATTTTATGTGCACGGCCAAGATAGATCTAACTAGAGTTTTATTTGATTTGATTTTATATTTTATATTTTAATTATTTTATTTTGTTTGTTTGGGGCAAATGAAAGGAAATTCATTACAAAAGGAGTAAAATACAAGCCCTCATCGGACTAAGCCCAGGGCTGGAAACAGGGACCCAGAGGATCACCATATTATCAAAGGGGTACCTGCAGAGAGTTGTTTCGAATTCCAAGTATGTCTGATCTACTAGAAAGAATATCGAAAGAGCGATCCCATTGAAGTAGATTTAGCTGGGAAATAGTTGCAGCAACATTGCTAGACGGGACGCACAGATGCTTCAATCAATTGGAGATTTTCACATGCTCACAATCGTGATCACGTGTTTATGAATATATTGTATAAAGTGTTCACAAATGAGTAGCTTCAATGGAAGCTGGAGTATTATTGGCATATCGATGTCACCACATCCTCAGATCGATGTGAATAAAGAATCAGGCGCTACTCTAATCATCAATGAAGCCCTGTCAAATGAATCTGTACAAAAGAATGAATTGTAACTAATGGAATGAATTCAGAGCAGCTTATTCAATCCACGTCCTGCCGTAACGGCTAGCTAACTCTTGCATTCAATAACAATCGATTCCGTAATCAATTCTTCAATCGAAAAATTTCATGCCTTCGAGAGGAAGGAAACAATTGGCCGACCGGGTTGTTGAGATTCATGCACGACAGTCATGTATGATCTCGATCAGACGTTGTCTTTCTCAAAGATCCATTTCACTGACGCTTAGACGGAGGTCGCCACTTCGAGGAGCCACCGTCGCCCATGGGAGACTTAGATGGAGGTCTCCACTTGGAAGAGCCTCCATCGCCCTCGGGAGCCGACTGTTTCGGAGGTCTCCACTTCGATGATCCCCCATCGCCCATCACCGCCATGATGTGTATAGCGAAGCTCTCGGGATTGATATGAGAACCAGTCAAGTGCTAGGTCTGTACAATGCTGGGATCAGCTAGAGCAATTCTAAGGATCAAGCTCGCTTTTCAGATCAAGCATGCAGAACCTGACAACAGAGATCAAATTGGAGCAGTACCAGGTGCAAGTTTGATATATCACTTGTTGCAGCGTGGTCAGTTTGTGTTGATGAGTGAGATGAAATGGAATGATTGTGGAAGAATGTTTGATGCTGTTTTATACGGTTGGAATCACGTCGCAGCGAGCTCTGTTCAAATTATGACGCGGACAGTTTGTGGACTTTGAGAGCGGACGCCTTGACAGACCAAAGAGGAGCGAACGTCGCAGCACGCACCTTGAGAATAGATTCAATTCAAGGGACGAGGGTACTAATTAATGAGAGTGGCAGTTTAGAATATACGTGTTGAACGCGCCGGCTAGCGAAAAACAATGTCGTCCAATGCAGACCCAGAAGAAAAGCTGTTTGTAATAGTTGACCTGCACAAGACTGTCAGTAGTAAGTTACTTCCTCCATTGTAATTTTGGTCTCTCCGGACTCCGAAGGTTAATTTCGTGGGAAACTGTGACGAAAATTGGACAGGTACTTCTCCCACATGCGATACCGAAAGCTTCATGAGTCCTTGGAGGGGTCCCGCTGCCGACATGACGTGCAGATGTCAACAGACATCACCAGATAGGGTATAAGTTTGACTAGTATCTCTGCCTTTCCAATTAACTAAGTTATATACTTTTGTTGGTTTTTTTAATTTTTGGTACATTTTGAATAGAATCAATTGTATAAGAGAAATAAAATACAGTGTTACCACGACAATTGACGCAAGCAAGAATTAAGAGATTGGCCTAAGTGTTAAAATTGTCGGAGGAAGTGCCTAGTACCTGTGGTGTACAGTAACATGGACCGGTGTCAACTAGTACGGCTTAGTTTTTGAGACCAAGCTTGAAGGAAGTACCTGCCTGGACACTAACTTGGACCAATGTCAACTAGTACGGATTTCATTTCGGGTCCGCAGTGGACGACAGTGGTATATATCGTGTTGTCCTCCGCTCGCCGGCGCCGTTTAATACGAATATTCTACCGCAGACTGTCACAAAGATATTACCACTCTCAAGCTGCTGCTTCGTTTGAACATCGTACGACTCTGGTCTGTCGAGGCGTCCGCTTAAAAATTCAAATCCGCGTCATTTGAACAGAGCTCTTTGCGACGTGAATCAGAACGTATAAATTAGCATCAGACATTCATTCTTCCTCATGTTCAAGCATTCCTTCTCATGAGCTCACTCGTCAACACAAATTCCTTAAACTGAGGACGAGCTGCAACCGTTCTCCAACCGTTCTGGCGGCTCAGCTTCTGCTGTTTGATCGGGAAGACATTACTCACTGACAATTGTTGAAACTGATCCACGCATCATACATATCGGCCACCTCTTTTCATATCTGAAGAGGTGTACAAGTCTAGCTCCATCTTCCAGTGCTGGACAAGTGATCTATCGATCTCAGTCAGCGATAAAATGGCAGTGATGGGCGATGGGGGATCATCGAAGTGGAGACCACCGAAGCAATCGGCTCCCCTGGGCGATGGCGGCTCCTCCAAGTGGAGACCTCCATCCAAGTCTCCCACGGGCGATGGTGGCTCCTCCAAGTGGCGACCTCCATCAAACCGCCAATGAAACGGGTCAATTCATGGAAAGACGACCGATCAAGTTCATGCTCGACTACTAGATCAATTCTTTACTTAAAAATCATGAGCTCTAAGATCGCTCTTGTGATTAATTCTTTTGTATAGATTCATTCCATTTGGTCAACAGCAATAGAAAATTTATAGTAGATCCTGATTCTGAATTACTACACAACGATAAGCGTATGCTGTTGCATTGTTTTTACAATTACATTACTACAGCTTTTAAGGCTGTCAAATGTGAACACATTATACGCAGGCTGTGTAATTACATAGAAAGATTCGGTTGATTTGTGCCTTCACTTTGATCCTTGTCTGTCAAAATAATGAATGTTGGAGCTCAATTCTGAGCTTATTTTTTTCTACGATCAGTATTGCTGAATTTGCAAGTTTAAAGTTCTTTGATCGTTTTCAGTAATTGAAATTTCAATTGAGGAACCAGGCAATCAGTAATTCTGATCATCATCATCCAGTATGTGTCTACATGACTAAATTGACCAAATTTTAGGAACTGTCGATTCTGGACGCGCATCACACGTTCTTAGTTCCCACGAAACCTCCTGTTTCAGTCTAGGGGGAAGCTAATTGTGTTATTAGTATGACCTTCAATTTGATTCTGCACTGGACGGCACTTGCATGTATGTCGCGTTGTCCTGACCTAGTCAAGCGCAGTTCAACTCGAATCCATATCAATCCATCGATCGAATCACAGTAAACTCCCCTTCAACAATGAGATGTGACCAAGCTGCATCTAGTTTGATCAACTTCTGTCTGTCAACCCAGGGCATGCATCGGCTGCCAAACTCCGCGTCATTTGAACAAAGCTCCTTGAGACTAGAATATTCAGAACGTAGAAAAAACAACATCAATCATTCATTCTTCCTTTGAAGCAATCGTTCCATCACTAACACATACCACAAACGCTGCAAAATTGAATATATCAATTATGAAACTCACACCCGGGGCGAGCCTGCAGTTTGATATACATATGTATCGAATATTTATAGCCAGCTTATGCTTGATCTGAATAGCATTCTTCCTGAGAACTGTTCTGGCTGATCCAAACTCCATACAGACTTGCCAGCTTCTCCTCCTCATCGTAACACAAAGAGCTTTGCAATACATCACGGCACCGATGGGCAACATGGGATCATCGAAGTTTGCAACGGGGCATTCATACTTCCTCCGAAGCAGTCGACTCGCATGGACGATGGTAGCTTCTCTAAGAGGCGGTGATCTGAAAGCGTCAATGAAACGGGTTAACTGGGAAGATCACTGATCAACATCATGCCTGACTGGCGACATAGGTTTAGGTTTAGGGTTTAGGGTTTAGCCTAAGCCCTAAACACCCAACATCAACGCTTTGTAACGCAAGCTTCAATTTGATCAAACTGGTCTGTTTGTTCTAGGGTTTAGGGTTTAGTATTGCCATAAATTCAAAATCTACAAATCCAGGAAATAATTGCACTTGAATTTCTGGCTCGTGGACTACGTTCATGTAGTGAATGATGGTAGAATGGTGTTGATATGATGCACATTTGATCAATGTGAAAGTGATGTGTTACCGTAACACCATAGCAGGTTTGCCACCTGGCGCTCGTATATTTATTATTTTTGAAGAAAATAAGGTTTGCCTTTTGAAAATTGAATTTCTTGGTTTTTTTTTTTTACCAAAAAAATCACTTAAAAATGCTTTCAACTGGGTTAAAAACAGAAATATATAATTAAAAATAATTTATTCTATTTTTATTTTTTTTCTTCATGATTCTCTATTTTTTACTTTTTTCATTTTTAGAATTATTTTGGGTGAGCTTGCTGTGGTATTAAAGTATTATTTCAATAGTACAAAAATAACACGTATGTTGATTTCATTATAATTGGAATAATATATGTTGACATACTAATAGTTTGATGTTCAAATGTTTAATACTAATCAGTAAGTAAGATGTTATAAGTGATTTTAGTAAGATGATAGTATTCTCATGTTTTTTCAATAATAGTACTTTTGATGTTGATCATTCAATGCAAGTTAAACTAACATGAACCTATGTACAGACTTTAAAAATTGACATTAGATTAATGTCAGAATGATTCTTAAAAGCTAGTCACATCAAATGACGTCAAAATGCCTTCTTCAAAGTTTAATGATTATTTGGTTCCAACAATGATTAATGTATTTATGACAAAATTGACCAATACTTCTTTAGTTTTGGTCTTTAAACTTGGTTGAAACAAGAGTGGATATTTCCAATGTTTCTTAGGGCTATTTATAATGTTCTTCCTGAGGTTGCTTTGAGAAGAGCCAGTGAACAATGGAATAAATGTCTTATTGAAATTTACAATTTTACATGTATTGTTACTCTCACAAAACTAAAAGTTTTAATAAAGGTATTATTCAAAATAAAAATATTAGTGATGAATTTGAAAATGAATTATGTAGTAGTTATGTTATTTAAGCCAAAACAAATTGAAAAAAATTAAAAGTACAATCCAAGGATACATATTTTAATGAGTAGAAAATATAGTGATCATATAAGGACATATATTTTAAAGTAGACAATACAATGTAATTTTGAGACTTAAAGCTCTTCATTAAGATGATAATGGTTCTTACAGCTTGTATGATTTTGAATCAAAAAAAAAATAGAATTAGAAATTTCAAATGTTGAAAAAAAAAAACTAATTTTTCTAAATATTTATTTTAAATTTAAATCCAATTTGGCTATTTCATTATTAAACCTATGTCAAAGTTGAAGCATTTATAATGGTGGCTAATTTTAAACTAATTGCGAATCCTTAAAGAATCTAATTAAACTACATTTCATAAAATATAACTTATTCTATCACTTGAATTTTTCTATATTATATTATTAGGACTACGCAATACTACGCACGATTGTTGACAAAAATCATAATTTATTATGTTCTTTGCTACAAACTCCATATTTTTTAATTTGAATATAAAAATTTAATATATTTCACAATGAAGTGTCTATTGCGGCATTCACCAAAGAAGTCTGAAGTCTTGACACATTTAGGAAATAAATAAATAAATTATATATTTAGATGTATTTTTAGGAAGTTGTAAGCAAAGCTAAGTTGACGACAATCACGACCACGACCACGCCGACGCCTACGCCTTCCAATTCCCTTTGTAATTTTCTTAGATTAAACCCTCTTGGAGTACATTGTCGACAAAATTAAAGTAAAGTTAAAAACAAAGTTACTTGTTTTTTGAATGATGGTTTGGAGTGAATAAAATTGAAAATTGCTTGAAGACCACTTTGTAAAAGAAATTCCAAAAAAATCAAAACTAACAACCAAGAAATGAAAGGTGTTACTATAAAAAAAAAAATAAAAAAAAAAAAACAAAAAAAAACAAAAAATTACACAAAAAATGAATGAGGTCGAGCTTTGCCTTTGTTTTTATAATATGTCAATTGCTTTTTAAATATTGTTTGAAATAACTTTTGCAATAACTTTTTGAATAGCCATTTATATAATCTATATAACTTTTCAAATAACCTTTCATGTTTTCAACTTCAACTTCTATCTTTTCTTTCTTTGCACGACCATATAGGACTAATACTATCAAAGGACATGACGACAACAACTACAACACAAATTTTCCTTCATATTTTTCTTAGGTAAAACCCTCTCCGAATTCCTTGTAGACAGAATGATAAAAATACAAAATTTTGACAATAAATACAATTTTGTTTCACGAATAAACCTAAGTCCACATAACAAAGGATTAAAGATTCAAGACTACACTTTCCTTTTAAAAGTAAACACTTTCGTAGCAACAACATATTTTTTCCACCTTTCATTTTATTTGATTAAACGATAATAGATATATCAAGAATACCAGTTGTAGAAAGATTCCAAGATAATTTGGTTGTTGATTAAATACTCAATATAAAAGATTCAACAATAGAATCATATGTATTGTTAGATATATCTATAACAATCACTACACAATGCATCTTGTGAAATCTAATTTGTCTAAAAATATTTATAACTTTAGTTATAGTTCATTTTTAAAAACACTACAAATATAATTTAGAAAGATAAAAATGGTTCAACTTATCCAAATAATTGAATTTTTAAATTTTTTACAATCCAAATCGAAAATAACACTGGAGATGATGTGTTTCTATAAAATCTTAGATGAATTTTTTTTTTTAAAAGAAAAAATAAAAAATAAAAAAAATAAAAAATAAAAAAATAAAAAAAATTCTCTTTGAAATAGTTGAAGATGCAATTTCAAAACAATTTTTTTTTAGATCACAAGTTCACAGTTTGAAAATACATTAGAACTGATCATGTCCAAAACAACCAAAACAACTCAAGGGCAAGCTAATCTTTTTGTGCCCAAGGGTAGTCTAGAAAAAACATTTATTTTTGCAGAAGTTCCAATCAGTTTGAAAATTGTATAAAAGAAAGTAGCTATACTTAATTCTTGACCATATAGAGCTATAGAAATTTCAAAAATAAAATTAATGAAATTCATTGATAAAATAATAAATTTGCATTAACTATATTAGAGGTTGCAAATTCGCAATGTTGATGTTGTATTCTTGACATAAGACACATGCTTGATCAGTGACCAAAGGTGCGATCATTGAATCCTTAAAAATGTATGTACTCGCTATTCTTTGAGTTCGTTTTGTGTCTTTTTGGAGTAATTATTGTAGGACCTTTATCACCTAGTATTGTGCAATGTCATTGGATTAGAAAACATTCTTTAAGAATTTTGTATTAAAAAAATTTGAGTTTTATTCATAGTCTACTTGTTGTCAGATGAAGCAAATGTCTATGAAGACTACTTTCCTATTTATTGCAACTTGCATAAACTTTGAACTTTTGAATATACTTGCAACTAAGGTTTGTTTTAAGGCTTTCTTGTATCTAATCTCAAATTTTGCTTACAAGCACATATTCTAAGCATCCTCTTTACTCGATTCTGGTCTCTAATTCTATGACCTTATTTGGTTTGCATTTCAAAACTGTTTCTTTCAAGATTTGGGCATCTTCAAATTTCAAGAATTTTGTAGGCTTACATTTGTAGAATCATAAAATCATTCAAAGTTGAATACAACTTACGTCCTCTACTCTAGGTAGGTGAGTGGGCTAACCTCAAGAACTTGTTGAATGGTTACTGATAATTCATGCACACGTTTCATTCCTAAAGTTGAAAAGCCCCAAAACTGCCAAAAATCCTTAAAAATTAGACTCTTTCAACATAGGGTGTAATTTTTAAAGTTTTTATGTATTTTGGGAGAAAATAACCATAGGATCTAGTACCTTACTTGTCCATGTATATGTACCCAAAATCTTAGATTCAAAATCCTTACCATTTGTGAGATCATAATGTTCTAAGTTCAAAAAAAACTTTTTCTCCCTTGTTGCGAAATGGGGAATCAATTGTTTCGTGAGCCAAAAAATCAATTCCAAAAGCAAATTCGATGCGAGGCTCTCCAAATTCTTGTTTCTATGTGAGTTGGGAATATATCCATGCACTTTTTTCCCTCATACGAGTCACGACCTATAAAACTTAACAAAATGCTTGAATTTTCACATGGAGGTATGCTAAAATTCAAATATAAAGGCTGATCTATGATAGTAAAAAAGGCATATGGAGAAATATTGGATTGAAAATCCGAGCGATGAGACTATGCCTTCAAAATGTATTTACATACTCAAAATTAAAACTTGAAAAAAGTAAATTCTCAAATTTTGGTGAATTTTTGAAGATTCTGTGATTTAATCAATTTTGGGCTGATTTTGAGCATATACTGCAGTTATGGGCAGATTTTAATATGCCCTAATAGTATTTTCAAACGTAATTGTGGGTATTTTCTAAAGTATGAGGATTTTGAAGCATGAATGGTCTTGTTAGAAAGATATGCTAATTGTCTATATTGTGCCAAAATTACAATTTCATCCTGTAAAAAATTGACTTATGGGGAGCTTGACCGGATCCTAAATCATACCATTTTTGTTGAGTTGATGCTTTAGGGGTTAAAATGATTTCTGTATTTCATTCCCATATTCTTGAACTGGTGTCTTAGAAAATTTGAACCCGCCCTTCAACCACTTAACCCAAATTTTGGAGCCCTTCAAAATAAAACTCACTTGAGGCCTTCAATTCTGAACAGTACATCCAGGACTTCAATCATGTAACCAAGCACTAAAATCCAAACCAATAAACACAGAAAACAATGGCAGGGGAAAGTTGCTATTTGCGAATAACTTACAAAATTAAAAACCTCAGTCTGTAGCAAAATAAACAACATCATATATATATCGGCGGTGCTACAGTCCTCTGCTTCAACGTCGTAAGTATTTTCTTCTCCACTGTGTTCTTTAGCCCTCTAATTGCACCAGCTGTCCAATCTTTCTACACTTCATCCTCCGAAATGAACACAAGATGATAAGGACATGGCACATGGGAAGGCTATAATTCTCAGGTCAGCCTCATCCAACACATTTCCCTTCCTTTATGCACACATTTCGAGTATAAATCTTTAAGTATTGTATGCATTCATTGTCCAAAATATTGTACTAGTATCCCAGACACTGATTATCCAATGAACACGTGGATTATTCCATACGATGCACAGTATCATGTTTATTATTATCTGTACTAGCCCAATTCGTCTACAAATTCGTGATTGATCTTTTGAAATAATTCAAGTCAGCGACCAGAACGTGACTTCGTGGGCACTAAAGGTTAACGGGTCGTTAACAGTGTCGGATGATTTGCAAAAGAGTTACTTTTTATTTTCCGTCTTTTTTGAAAATGATTTGCTAAATGCAGAAGTAAAATTATGACTTTTCAACCGTTAAAAACAGTCCCAAATTCCCAATCACAGCAGCAGTTACCAGTACGTGTACGGTAGAAAATCCCCCGGAATTGAACACTGACAGTTTTATAATATCACTGTGATGACAAAATCGGAAAGACGATCCACAACCTGTACCTGAAACCAACCACGTCGCACGGCATTCGAATTTGGAGCCCAACGATTAGCAGCGTACGTTGAAGTGCACATTCGAGAATGAAGCTAGTACATATACGGATCATTCTACGGCACAGATCACGAGAGGCGAGTGAGTGTCGCAAAACTCGAGACGACCTGAGATCTCGAAACTAGCAACAGAAGAACCAAAAAGAAGATCGAGAAACTTAGCTAGACCTGACTGTTGTCAACGAAGTTAGGATGTGTCTAAACGGACACTGATGCTGCCAGGTAATTCGAAAACGCAGCTGCAGGTGCGTGTTAAGTTGAAAGTTGAATGTTGAGGCTAGTCCATGGTCAGGTGAGATTCCCGGACCACGAACGAGAATGCGCAGTGGCGGCCCCCCAGTCTGCGGGGTGGTGTAGCTCCAACCGACATGATCGGAGAAGGGACTGTAGTTGCCACATTGCCACATCGTGTTCGATTCCATGAATCAATGGGGCCAGAAGGAGTAAAGTAATGCCATTACTGAACGTGACAAAGCAGCATGAACCGCACTTCCGGGTCGTCGTCACCGGGTTCGCCACTTCCTCCGCGGCCACCTTTCCCGGCTGTTACTGCTCCGCTAGACGAGTGCCCGTCCGTTGGTTCTCGGGCTTCATCCTCTAGCTAGTTGGCGTCCTGCTTGAGTCGTCTTCCATATCCCGTTCTGAACTTGTAGCCTTGCTAGTAGCCAGTTGCCGACTCGGCTACTTTGAAATATTCTGATCGTCACTGTACTAGCATGATGCTACCATCGAGGTTGGGGGGCGTCGGTGTTGCTTGACAGCAGGACGAGTGTCCTTTTTCTGTTTCTAATTCTGTCAAGGGGCACTGTTCTGGCCGCTTCGCGAGCCCACATTCGCTGGAGTCTGGATTCTAGTTTGCAGGTTGGTGGACTTGGGGGGTACCCTTGGTTTGGTGGGGTTTGGGTCCGGGGCGTGTCGAGTTTTGGTTGGGGTTAATCAGGAGTTTCTGAGGGATGCCCGTTGTTCGCACTTACGGGTTGCAGGGAGGGTTAGTGGAGTCTCTACCTGATGTAGAGGCTTGTGATCGAAGGAGTATGGACGATGGCGCGAGTACTATCAGTACTGATGACCGGTCAGATTGGACGGGAGACAGAGACTTGAGCTTCAGTTACTGTCACGACGCGCAAACGGACGAGTCCGCTAGTTGCTCAAACGGGTCGACTCCGAGTCTAGGGTGGCCGCTCGGCGGCCGCAGGGATAGGTCCTGTGACGGGCTGTCTCCGAGTCTAGGGTGGCCGCTGGGTGCCCGCAGGGATAGGTCTTGCGACGGGCCGTCTCCTCCGTCTTCGAAGATGGGCAGTAGACGAGCGAACTCGTTCATGTGGGAAGAGAAGAGGGAGAAGCGGGAAACAGAGCTTTCAGGTTGGAAGACGACCCTCAAAAAATTTGTTCCATTATGTTGACTTCGCAAGTAGAAGGCTTTGTGTCTCTGTTTGTTATTGGAAGCGTCGCGTAGGAAAATGGGTTTTGCACCTGATTATGGTGTGACTCGTGTGTGAATTGCGACGACACTGATATTTTTTTTGTTGCTCTGCTACATGGGTATGGGGAAAACAGAGGTGGAGTTGATGAAAGAGCGGTTTGCGAAGTTGCTGCTTGGGGAGGACATGTCGGGTGGTGCGAAGGGTGTCAGCACTGCGCTGGCTATATCAAATGCTGTCACAAATCTTTCTGGTAAGGGCCGGTATGTAGTTTCCTAGTCACGGTGAAGGGTTAGTTGTAGAATTGAAATTCTGAAGAAACGGTCTCTTAAGACGCATATAGCATCCCAAGTGCTGGATACTTCATGTTAGCGAGACGAGCATATGGGGCCGCTGAGCCATAACCTAACATGGTTCGCAGCATGGGGGATGGATTGTACTAAAGGTGCATATTGATTCTGGGAATTGCAGCGTCACTTTTTGGTGAGCTGTGGAGATTGGAACCACTGTGTGATGAACGACGAAAAAGATGGCGGAGAGAAATGGAGTGGCTTCTGTCCGTGAGTGACCATATTGTGGAGCTTGTGCCATCATGGCAAACGTTCCCTGATGGGAGCAGCACAGAGGTGCGAGTTCTTGTAGGACATGAATATTCGCAAGATGGTTTTGCCTTTGAATCTGGTGAAATTTTGAGGAATTCCACTCAAATGTAGAATGTACAGGACATGGGCTGATAAGATGCATTCTTACATGGAGCAGGTGATGATCACAAGACCACGGTCTGATCTCCACATCAATTTGCCAGCCTTGCGCAAGCTAGACGCCATGCTCCTGGTAAATAGTAGTTCATTTTTCGTTCCATGCTGTTGCGTGGGATTTCTGGTCATTTTCGAGCGGATGCTATAGGAATTTTTGATTATGTGCGTTTGATTATCGATTCGAGCGAAGAGATGATTGGCATACCCATTTGTTTCAGCACTGCACAGAACAATAACATGTGGAGTTAATGCGGCATTAGGATAAAGCCGTTTGGTTTGGATAATACGCAATGACTGTGACTGGCAGGATGGATGATGCAGAGAGTTGTGAAAGCGGTGTGGTATGAGGTTGCATATTGGAATGGCTGATTCTTGATTAGTCTGTCTGACTGGTCAGTTTGGGTTCGTGTGTGCAGGATTCTCTGGATTTGTACACTGACACAGAATTCTGGTACGTGGACCGCGGTATTGTAATGGCGGAGAAGGAGAGCAAAAGTGGATCAAGGCTGTCGATGCAGAGACAAGAGGAGAAGTGGTGGCTTCCAACCCCGAAGGTTCCAGTGAATGGGCTTTCCGAGGAGGGGAGACGCAAGCTTCAGCACCAAAGAGAAGCCATCAGCCAGATTCTGAAGGCTGCCATGGCCATCAACGCTCAGGTTTTGATGGAGATGGAAGTTCCTGATGTGTACTGGGATTCCCTTCCTAAGGTGAGTTTGCAAAGGCCTAGCAATGTATTAGCAGATGAAACGTGAATGGTTAGTGTGTAGCCACATTGATGCACCGCTCCTTGATTGTTATGTGGCTGATGCCGTGGATGCTCGTTCGCTGTGCAGAATGGCAAGTCCAGCCTGGGCGATACGATCTACAAGCACCTATCGGCAGACAATTTTTCAGCCGACCACCTGTTGTCGATGGTGGACCTGTCGAGTGAGCACAGTCAACTAGAAGTGGCGAATAGGCTAGAGACCGCCATTCTGGTGTGGCGACGCAAGATTCAGTCGAAGCATTCAAACGCGGCTGCTAAATCATCTTGGGGAATGATGAAAGAGCTAGTAGTTGCTGATGAGAACAGGAGAGAGCAGATCGCGGATAGAGCTGAATCTATGCTGCTGAGCCTGAAGCTGAAGTTTCCGGGGCTGCCTCAAACTGCTCTGGACATGAACAAGATTCAGTACAACAAGGTCGGTAGAGGCGTATTTCCGGTTGTCCTTGGGATATTGGTCTGTATGAATTAGGTTGAGTGGCTTTAATCTAGCAGTTGATACTTCACTTTTTTTTGCGTTTGGGGCTTTTATATCTTGATCTTTAGGGGTTCGGCTTCTCTTCCAGCAGCTCCGGATCTCGATGGTGCGCCGTTCATGCGATGTATATGAAGCTGATTGTGACCCTAAAGAGACTTATGGAGTGTTGGTTGTTTATTACTTGCAGGATGTGGGCCAGTCGATTTTGGAGAGCTATTCGCGGGTGCTGGAGAGTTTAGCGTTCAATATAATTGCACGGATTGATGATGTTCTGTACACAGACGACATGGTGAAGAAGTCGATGACGCTCCCACCAGCCCCACCATCGAGACCAACAAACCAAATCAAGAGGTCGAATGTAGTCCACAACGTGCACACAACTACACTGACCACTCCGTATACCACGCCGTTGATTTCTCCGAATACTTCTCCGATCCTTAGTCCGTTACAGCACCAGATTCCGAACTCCCCTCACGACAATGGCGATAGTTATGCCGTAATACGAGGGCCTAACTTTAAGCCAGTTTTGTCGGACTGGCCTGGCGACAAGGTGGATACGACTCTGAAGAAAGATCACGAATTAGTGAAAGTACCTCCGGAAGAAACGAAACGTTGGAGTTATGCTGGAAACCTTGAGAGCAGCAATGCCCTGCGCGGCAATGCCCTGACTCGTGACTGAGGGTTCGGCTGTGATCGTTGAGGATCACCAGTGTGGTGGTTTCACTGGTGCTGGGAGGCCTGAGCTGTTCCAGGATCACCTGTATTTTTTCGACTCTCATCTGTCGGCTGGTGTGAAGATTCATGGCAAGCTGTGACGCGTGAAGTGATGCACAAAGTTTTCGTCGAATCTCACAGCGCGCGCAATGTCGGGCGGGTGTGAAGACCTGACGTTCTCCGCTTCCAGGTTGCTGGCCATCGAAATGATGCAGCCTTGGAGGGGTCTGCCGGATCCAATTTGACGGCAGAAACATTCAACACTTCGCTGATGAGCATCATCTTCCCGAGTCCATGCGCCTCAGTCAGATCTGCGTATATGGGATCTGCACAATACAACATTCTCAAGCTGAATTCGGTGATGAGTCTATGAACACTTTGGTGCGATACAAAGTGAAGATCCTGGCGTGGATTGCACCGAAGTTTTCGGCATCTACAATTCATCACCGCGGAACTCTGGTTTGAGATTTTCATTCTGCAGAAGAGGAGTGGGCATCTGGTGCAACTTGAACGTCATTAATTATGGAGGTTGGTCGAGTTCGATCAACAGTGGGCGGCTTCTCTGAGCACCGGTTGTACTGATCTACTCCATGCCAGAGGATTGTCACCCGATCAGCTTGCAGTAATCAATCGGTATGCGACCTCGGCGTCTCAAAAACAAAAGGCCAGGTTGCAATCTTCCATTGTAATGATCCTGTTGTAGATTGTTCTTTGCCGTATCGAGCCTAGTCCACATCTCATTCCGTTGGAATCGTCACCAGCTTTGAGGAACAACAGCACCGAAGTGTTCAAAGACTCATCATCTAATTCTACAAGTTCCATGATCGAAGACCTCTTCCCATGGACATCCGGGCAGTAGATTTACAAACAGATTATCATTTTTCCTTAGACGATGCATAGGATGACGACGACGGGTCTATCAACATCTGTTCTCAAGGTACTTGAACGGTTATATCATTGTGAACCTTGATTTGTATTTTGTGAGGGAATTGAGAATTCCTTGACACAATTTTGATGCCATATCAGATTCTAACCGGTTGTTAGTTTGCTTGCATGCCGTGTACTCATTTGTACTAATTGAATTTAGATTCTATTCATATGGTTGGATTTATCAATGCTATGTGTGTGTGACTTGTAAATTGTTGTGAGTTTTGAAACTTCAAATTTTATGTATTTGGTTATGAAATTAGTATCAACATGTTTTCATTAAATGAAAATTGGAATTGGTGTGGGATGAGGTACACTTATGTTATATTTTGATGTTTTGAACAATTAAAACTTTGGAGTCTAATTTCGATTAAATTTGTAAAATTAGCTTCTTAGCAAAGATTAGTTTTTGTGATGAAATTTTTATCTCAATCCAAGGTGTTTAGAAGATTTGGTAAGTTTTTTTTAGAGTAAATAGATTTATTTTGCAACCTTTTTTGGCTTTGTTAAAATTGTGCCATTTTTAATACAAGACCATTTGAGGATTCCGCATTTTTATCATATTGTTTTTTTGCTAGTGGATTTTTTAAAAATAAAGATAAATAACTTCGTATTTGAAAGTTATTTTATTTCAAAAGCTTTAGTAAAAGAAAATTTTCAATTTCAAAGTGACCAAATAAATTTCGGAATCAAATTTACCGATTAAAGCCTTCTTATCTTTTAATCTGTGAAGCTTCAAGACTCCAAATTCTAGATTTTTCTACAATGAGTCTATTAGAGAAATGGACGATTGAGATTTGGGTAGCAAACTTCCATTTCACTTTTAGCACTTAATAAAAATTGATGTCATTGTAGTGAAAAAAATCCAACTGATGCATGAAAAATGTTTCTTAGTTTAGAGAAGCTTGAATCTTTGAATTATGTTTGGAGAATGAAAAAAAAGAGTGGAATGATGTGCTCTCTTGCAACTCTTTTTGTAGGAATTGCTTGCTTAAAGTCTCAAGTCAATTCAAATGTTGAGAAGATTTTATAATTATTTTAGTGCAATGGATAACATTATAGTTTTGGATTATTTTTATTTTGTAAAAAATTATACTTCCTCTATCTCACTAGAAGACATTGGTTTGCTACTAATATTCTAAATT
Source organism: Ceratodon purpureus (assembly GCA_014871385.1). Taxonomy (NCBI): domain Eukaryota; kingdom Viridiplantae; phylum Streptophyta; class Bryopsida; order Pseudoditrichales; family Ditrichaceae; genus Ceratodon; species Ceratodon purpureus. The sequence continues at coordinate 8,658,688 of CM026421.1, read as the reverse complement.
TAGAAACAAGTGGCCAAAGAAGTGATCAAATTATAAACAAGTGGCCAAATTTAGAAAGAAGTTGGCTAAATTTAGATATAACTTGGCCAAATTTAGAAACAACGATCTTATTTCGAGACAGATTGTTTGAGCAAACAACGGTCTTTAAGTGAGACAGAGGGAGTATTATGTTTGACATTGCAATGCTATTTTTTAGATATGTTTGTATTTTAATGTAATTTTTGTTTTGCGCCATTGTGCTCTTAGGATAATGTTAAAAAAAATTGAGTTGGAAGTTATTTTTAGGAAAAGACCATTTTAACTTAAAAGTTCCAACCACCAAATTTAATAATAAATTTTGTTACTTAAAAATACAACATTTCATCTACAAGGCATTGTGAGTCCAAATTTGATCGACATCACTCTTCAGTAAGATTATACAATTGAGATTTCTATATCTCTTTTCCATTTATACTATGGCACTTATAAAAGCAATGATGTTTTTGAGTGTAAAAAAACCTTGGACATTTAGAGGTTAAATCATTGTATTTACCTTAGAAACATCTATGATTAAATGACCATACCTTGGAAGGTCTAAGAAATTCAAACCATTTGAAGAAAATATTTTTTTGAGAATCTGTTTTCTAAAATCCAAAAATAATATATTTTCAAAAGTATCTTGCAAAGCCCAAAATTGATAAACCAAAAAAAGTAAAAATTAATTAACTGTTCAGAAAAAAGTGCAGCAAACAGCCATGGTTGTAGACCATAATCCAGAAGTATGAAATCAGTTACCTTTGGTTCAAACCTCAGTTTGAATAGCATATGCGAACTGCACTATGGATACCCCATCTTATGACGAATATCTCAACCCCTAAAGTTCCTTGCCTGTGTTTCACCAAAAAACGCTCCAAAATTGCCATTTCCAATGTAAAAAGCATGAATGACTAAAAAATCATTATTTTCTAATTCTAACTGTAAGATCTTCAACAAGATTATTGTAGTAGATAGCTCAAAAGATTTCATTGTAATCGACCTTAAATTAGAAGATTATAGCAATTGAAATTTAAAAACAAACTTTTTGACAAGATTTTTGATTAGGTTGACACACTCTAATTTATTTTTTCCTAGGTTATTTGTATTATGGATTTTGGGGGTTTTGGTGCATGTCAAAGAAGACTAAGTTAGATAATTGTATAAAAAAAAATGACACACAAAAGTCGAGTGTAGCATGTTAAAATCAATATTTTTATTATTATTAAGTTGAATAAACAAGAATGCTAAATCTTATCTTTTTCCTAGAAATTCCATTATTTAATAAAGTCCCAATCCTATCGGTCAAAGTAGTTTTTTTTTGGAAATCTCAAAGATGACATCATGAAGTATTTATAGAAATATTATGAAGGGTAACAAATGTATTTAGCATGGCTGCCCAAATTGCCCACCGAACAAAAATTTCCACTTCGAGTACCATAACTAATTTAATAAATGTCCAATTGAGAAAAAAAAATGGATTCCCTCAAAGTTCTTGTTATGGCCTATATTCACAAAAAAATTCAAAAACAAACATCTAAAATTGAGATCACATGTACCTGCCCGAAATTCAGTACCGATGATGTTCTCAGATGTATTGACCAAATCTTTTATTGAAGAAATAGATGCACTCTTACTGCTGAGGATTGATTGGAGACCACAAACAGACTACATATTATTTGTAAGATAATAGGCTATGAGAGTACTCACAGGTCTTTTCACTAGTACCTGGCCTTATATACTTGTAACAAAGTATTGAACCTGACATCATGGGCAGTCTATACGGCCTTGAAATATGCACAAACCATGCCACCGCTTGGGTAAGTTAAAATCAAGGCAATGAACTTGTGTCGTTGGTGATCTCCTTGGCAAACAGGTTTAGGGTTTAGGGTTTACCCTAAACCCGAAACCCTAAACCCTAAAGTAAAGGCCAGCCAGCATCAGCCTCCAGCATCTTCTTGAACGTGGGCCGGGACGTGAGGATCTCGTACCATGCCTTGACATGCTTCCTGGAAGTGATGAGTTCCGGCTCGAAATTCATTATGTGCCACAAACTTGGCGCAATGTTCATGTCCGCCATGGTGTAATACTCGCCCGCCAAGAACTTGCTCTTTGATAGGCGAGCCTCTACACGATCAAAAAACTTCTCAAGCCTGCCATGCATAACATTACAATCCCCCGAAAAATGAGATGCCAGACTGAAATGAACTAGGATGTTACCACCAGTACCATACTTGCCATCATTGAAATGTGGACATTTATACAATGTGGACACTAAGAAAATTATTCTCTCCCCCCAAATCTTTTTTCCCAAAACTCTCCAGCTATTCAATAACAAGTGAGAGCCCAGAAATGATGGTTAAATTATCAAACAAGTTCACGAGGTTATATGTCCCCGGCCTGATAAAACTGAAATACAGAACTCAATTGTCACAGTTCATTGATTCTCAACTATTGAAGTTTCTTAGCTAACAAAGATTCATATGATAACTGACATTATTCAGATGGAACATATTGATCAGACAACATTCAGATGGAATCTATTCACCAAAACACACATCAATCCATATGACGGAATTGTTTTTAGCGGAATTGAGAAACATCACCTGGCACGAAGTGGAGCTATGACCTCCTCCCTGACAGGCCGTTTCTCCTCGTAGTAAGCCAAGTAGTACTCCATGACCCAGGGCGAAAATGCTGAGTCATTGAACTGATGCGATTCCGACTCAATCCACTGATATACCACCGCTCGCTCCTCAAGAGTCTTCCCCAAAAAATTCTCTGGCCCTTGCTCTTTGAACTTCTCCGCAATGTAGCGAGCAATGGCTCGAGACTCTAGAATACATTTTGTGAAGATTAACTTATTAGAACTTGTTTAGAATAATTGCACTTATCTCAACTTATTCAAAAATACTGTTACTTGTTCAAATCATTGCACTAATCACAACTTGTTTCGAAATATTGCACTAATCGCAAGTTGTTTAACAAAATTGCAGGAGATGTATCACTGTATAAAAATTTGAGAGGTCTATTTTGACATTTTGGTTGATGTTTAGCAAATCAAATTTGGCTTTGAAGTTTGGGCTACTTCAACTTTGAGGATTGGAAGTTTTGGGTTAATGTAGGTTGGATTCTCTCCATTGTTTGGTAAGAAGTGGTTAGAAGTTCATCTTTGCAACATGGTTTGAAAGAAGAAGATTTAAGTCTTGTATGAGTTCTTATGGTTTTGCTACTTTGATAGGCTTCACAGTTGGGTTCATCACTTCAGTACTAAAGATGCAAGAATTGGATGGTGGGAGTTACGTACCATATAGATGAAAGTCGCCCCATTCCAATACGGGAATTTCAGCAAAAGGCTGCCACATTGCAATTCAATTTCAATACATTTGCAGTTCAATTTCAATACATTTGCAGTTCAATTTCAATACATTTGCAATTCAATTTCAATACATTTGGATGATAAATTTAGCATGATGTAATGATGTATAAGTAAGACTTAGATCAACTCACATTAATAGCAAGGAACTCTGGCTTTAACTGCTCTCCGGCAGCCAAATCCACCTTCACCAACTCAAAGTCCTCAACCTGTCATAGATGCATCTCTTCCCACTTAGAAATATGACAAAAAAAGCTTCATACCAAACTCTTCCCAAACAAAAAAGCTTCATACCAATTAACTCTTAAATCGAAGAATCTCCACCAAGAAACAACTTTGTTCTATTATAAAACTACTACCAAAAAGTGAACAAAAACAACTTACTTCCACAACATACACTACCACAATCATGGGTTTTTTCTCTCCAGGCGGGCCGGCCTTTTCCAGAAATTCTCTACTCGTAGTAGGGAATGACGTCGCACCGCAGTTGTGCGAAAGAGTCGGGTCTGCCTACTCCTTTGCGCTATGTCTGGGCACACTTTCTCCCGAACTCTGTAAAAAGCATAGTGTCGTATCCTCTTGACGTTACCACACCCCCCTACGAAGCCTGTTTTTCACCTCGCGAACTCTCCCGTGGCCGGGTGTTCCGAATTACGTAGGGTTTTTATCGAAAAACACACCCGGTAAAGTTTTTGCGTTCGTAAGCTTGGTGAGGTATCTCCGTTAATCGGTTAGGTTTAGGGGAAAACCAGCCCGCCATTCTTACCCAGTGCATTTTTTTCCACCTGCTCTGCCCACGTACGCAGTGCAGGTGGGCACACAAGGTAAACTTGCTCGGGGTGTTCGGGACACAAGGGTATGTACGGTTCTAATATTCGGATCATCGACACTTATAATGTCAGTGCGAGCTCTTCAACGACGTTGGTTCAGTTTTGTAATTCCAAAACATTATTCAAGCAACAGTACTGAAAACCAACCGAGTTCTGAAAATACTTCATTCACACATGATATTCATATAATCTCTTTCTATTACATTGTATACTGTTTAGAGTTACAAAAAGGGTCACATGGCCAAGCGGTATGTTTTTAAAGAGGGGAGACTAAGCTCAACCTCACGTCCAACTGTTCCGTAAATTCATGACATTGTCTGCAATTGACCACGGTGGTCATTCTAGACACTACTTCACTGCTTCGCAAAATCGCCAAAAAAAAAGGCAGTTCCATCTACATTCCGGTTCAACCACAGTTCAACACTACTTGCCTACCCTGCTATTATCCCATGATCACGTCAAAAACTTTCACTCCCACAGCAGACTATGCAGCGAACTTATCTACAATGACAAATTGACTCTAGTCTAAACCTAGGTCCTTTCCCTTCAGATGTGGTTGTGGTTATCGTCAACTTCGTGGGGGAAGTCGCAGTTCACGTCCTCGCATCGACAGTCCAGCCCTGCGTTTTGAAACGCCTCTTCAACTCCGATGTCCGGGCGGGTGAGCTCCTCGTAGAGACGTGCCGCATAGCTGTCCGTCTTCTCCTCCCACATATCGGCGATCCGCAGCATTGAGTCCATGCTCTCCGTCAGATCCGACAGCTTCTTCCCCAGAGCCCTTGTATTGGTCCAGACCGAGTAGCACGCGTCCTCTGCCGCAACCTTCTTCTCCAAGGAAGCGAGCTCCACTGCCCCGTGATCCACTTGTCGTCCCCCGCGGATGCTGCGTTTGCCTTCCCTATGCATCAACGCCAGTAGGTCCAGCTCGTACTCCCTCCGAAGGTACTCTGCGCGATGCTCCAGCAGCTTCAAAACCTCCATTTCCGCCTTGAGATTCTTCATCAGATCCTGCGCTACCTTTCCTCTCTCCCCGAGAACAAGAGACAACTTCTTCAGCTTTAGCTGAACGTACTCTTTGCAGTCCTCCACGGTCAGGGGTACCACTTCCCCCCCACACTGGCTCCCTGCGAGATGATACGCAGCATTATCAGTTTTGGAAGTTCCATGTTATAAAATTTGTGCCACAAAAAACTAGACACTCAGAACCTTGACAGATTCGATTCACATAAACCATTCACTACTGCATTCACCGTGCTACGTACTTTCGCAGGTCCCAATACGTAAACATAAAATTCACGCGGGGGTCCACAAACGTACCTCCAACGGCGAGCCTTGTCGTCGATTGCCCCACAGCTGGAGTGGATGCACCAGTAGACCCCTTCTTGGTGGCGAGAGCTTCTCTCCCCATACATTCAGCGATTGTGGCTCCATGTAGACCTCCATCCACTTCCGCCGTGTTCACTGGAGCTGCACTACGAGCATTCCATCATCAATGACCCCCCGGACAGTCCAAGGCGAGGTATTCAGCAATGACGTTGTGCGTTTGACCATTTTATGAGCGTGACGGATTACTTGCTTAAGAGGATATGAGTGTTGATGTGGATGTACTACAGACATAGTATACTCAAGGTTTCTCACCATTCACCACCTCTGTTACATAAAGCAGGTTTCGTACTCACCCGGGATGAGTTCAGGCATGCCCCTGGTTGCCCCCTCGACATCTTCTCGTTCCCGTAATTTCTGGTCCACATCTTCGGGCTCCAGTTTCACAAGAACTCCTGCACACCACCCGGAAGATAAGTGACAATTTGGTAAGAACCAGGACGTGTGAATACTGTTCTACACTAGTACTCGTTTGCAAAAGATGGGGCATAACTCGATTAATTACTCGAATTCTGATATCATTGACGAACAAGGTAGTGGAATGGACTCACCGTTCAGCCAAGGTTTGCCAGCTCGTGGCACAGCACGCTCGAACATGTACTCGCGACCATGGAGCTCGACGCAGTCATCACAGGTCCATATGAATTTCAGGACGGGGTCGCTGTCATGAGTACAACATCCGTCGCGCACATCGGGTAGTCCATCTTCACATGCTCTTTTCCCCAACACAGTTTTCAGTCCTGTTCAAGACACGGAGCAGGCTATCTTATGTTGAGGCCTATAAAGTAGAATTCAAGCAGTACATTCTACTACATTTTCCATTGATCTAAGCTGATGATTCATGATTACTGCTATAATGAGATTGACATCTAGGATTACATATGTACCTCCTGTTGGAGACTGTCGTTTCGACACAAATCTCTGTAGGGGCTTCGGGGGCATCTCAAATTTCGGGGCAGGCGTGAAGTCTCCTCGGTCCAGCACATCAAGTGGGAACTGGACATTAACATCCCAATCGTCATCCCCACTTTCCTCACCGTCGGTTTCAGAGGCTGCCTCATTCTTTGGCCAGCTATGCGGAGGGGTTTTCTTCTTCAAATCTTTCATCGTGACAAACTCGAAAGGCTTCCCGTTCTTGCAGAGTTCCTGTGGCTGCGAAGAACTACCTCCTACATGGCATCTGTCGCCTGTCCCTCTAAACGTCATCTTACGGGCATACGCCGCCCAGTTAATCGGATAGCCGTTCCTCTCTCCCAGCAGACCACGTCCGAAGTGATAGGGCAGGGCGTCGTTCGTCCCGGTTGGTCTTTGGAACACGCGCTGGTACAGGTGCCGAATTCTCCGCACCATTCGAGGTGAGACATTCCGCTTGTATCTTCCCCCGTTGTTGTAATCCTTCCTTCCCCAAAACGCTTCGTACTCCTCCTTCGAGCAGACATCTTGCCCCATATCTGTTCCGGGAATGTACCCAGAACCATTCAACCCTTGATTCACCCTGAACCACCACAGTGATCCTGGAGTCTGATCCTCGGAGTCCCCTGCCGCCGCCGGTAAAGCTAAGACCTTCCTGGCCGCCATCCCTCTTGTGGATACCATCTCCGGTGATCTCTGTAATTGATTCGCGTACACTCCTGCCACAAGAATGAATAGAGATTAGGGAATTTACATATTGTGACATCCTATGCAGGTACGATACGACATTGCGATCAACATAAACAAGCACAACTATAGGCGGTTGGCTGGTGTGATTTCAACACACCCAATTTCAATAGTGCGATGCTGGGAAGGGGTCATTTTCCCCGGCCCATCTTTTCCGCATTGCATTCTGATGCTACAATTCATCACACATACAAACTAAGGGAGGATTTCGAACTCACGTCCGTGAAGCTTGAAGAGTCCCTCGGTCGTTATCGCCGCGAAAACTGGAGGCGTCGCAAAATCCGTCAACTACGCGCTCTGTGAAGGAGGAGATACACACTGCTAAACGGAATCCCTTGCGCCTCTACACAGCAGTAGCGTCGCCGAACACCTTCGACAGAGTCCTCTTCCCTGTCATCCACAATTCAACACATGTGAGTAACAACCCACAGAATCGAGAGTTTGCTGCGGCGAGAGAAAACAAAGGAGCTTAACGATGTAATACATATACGAGCACGCCACAATTGACCCATTTCGAAGTACGATTTCATCCCGACTCTAAATTTCTAATCGCCTTCAGCAAAAAATCCCCCGTGCTCTCAGAGGATAACATGGCAGCAACATGTGAACAGAAGTGCTTGAGCATTTCCTACTCATACATACAAAGTGGACTTACTCGGATCAACTCCTGGACAAGTTCTTCACTCAGAACCGCATTGCAATGAGAACTTCCGTGAGAAATCACACAACAGACAGAGGATGCAGTATGTTGCGCAGACAAACGACTCTCACCAAGATCGACAAAGTCCAGTGAAGATAGAGCATCGACATACCTTTATATGCGCACACGGAGAAGGGAGAATGTGAACACGGTGAGCTTGCACACCCTACCGCCGTCCTCAGACCCCTACATTCGGGTAACTCAATTGCCCACGATCCGACTGTGATCATACTGGCAGGGAGAGGGCTGTCAAATTCAATCACGCACGCAAGAGAACATCACACCCCCTCACCCCTCGTTCTGGAGAAAGGTCTAATCCCATTAGCCCAACACTTGATTTCATCATGAGACGCTTCCTCGAGACATGCGACATAAAGCGATGGACTCTGTGACATCCTGTTCAGGAGAAGGGGAAATCATAACTGGGAGACGTCCGACGTGGATGGACTTAACGATGTGCCCTGCGAGAAACATGAGTGCAATCCAAATTACATCATGGGCTGCATGGGCATACAGTGTCACAACAGAACATATCATGTCGAAATCAAAAACCTATACTCAAGGGCCCTAAGACCGCGATAGAACCATACCCTATCACCGACGATGAGTGCATAATTCTGCACTGACTTGTATTACGGAAGTATAATTTACAAAACACCATGTATATTCGCATGCGGATCTCCACCCTCAATTCCGAACATTTTGCATACGAATATGGACATTACATGGGCATTCTTCCAGAGTGTGATTTCCCTTATGTAATTTCAATGACGCTGATGTTTAGAAGAATACCTCCTTTACTCCATCGACAATTAATACACTTGATCCTCAATGCGGCTAAAAAAACATCCCCGAACATGGAAGAATTCCTCTTCTGTGACAGCATGTAATCCTGTAACAGTAACTAATTATATTAGTGCAGATATAGGTAATAATAAATTTACAAACATGATAGATTTGCAATGGGAAAATGAAATGACCCATATGTCCAAGAATATTAATAAATTAAAAAATAAAAGATTGTGAAAAACATTGCATCTCTCTGGAGCTTTAAAATACTGAAGCAAGTGATGTCTTACCTGAATCCAATAAAATCCCCATTCCCTCTCCTCCACAGCAAAATCCCCAATCCATCACTTTGAGATCCTTATCTTCGGGTATTACTCAGGTGACGGGAGTAAAGACAGAATATACTTCGCAGAGCCGTCGATGACCGGCACTATTAGTGATAACATTACATGTATTACTTTCATGCATACTACCTGACATTTAATCTAAAAAATACCATAGTCAAAGACTTACATTGGTGGAAAACATTAATTAAGGAATAACAAATTCCATTTTTTATTGTGAGGGGTAAAATAACATCAAAAACAGTACAGTTCCTTCTATGAGGTCGAGACAGGAAGCCTACTGCCAATGACATCGGAATTGCAATCCACCAAGTACATACAACCTGAAGATTGACAACTTCTTCAGTCTGCTGAAGGCTGCTGTGCTTCTCACTTTCTACAACTACAATTCGACAAGAAATGAAGCGTTAGCATCCACTTGTCAAACCATCACATCCTCACAGCAGGTACGTCTACGGTGACATCCAAAACAGAATTCCAAGTGCAGAACTGTACCAAGCATGTACATTCCATCATGCACCTGATTGGATGACCCGGGTCGTGGATGCAACGTAACCTACGGGCCCTGACCCGAGCGTCCAAGGCCATCCCACATGACAAAGGTGGAAGAATACAGCGACACAATGGTTTCCTTACCCATCGCCGAGTGTGGCACTTCCAGCATCGACATGGGTGCCGACATGAAATGCGTGCTGCGCCACTCCATAACAAGTGACATGCGCGGCGGAGGTCAAACCGTGTCGTTGGAGTGAATACGACGTCGTCATCTCTCCCTGGCTGTTGTTGACCACATCATTTATATGAGAGTAAAAAGCGTGGCAGTAGTGATTTATACGGTGTAGCACTAGTCTTTCAAATCCTCAATGCATACTACGACTATGGTGAAGGAGATTTGTTCCCAACAGTACTGTACCTGATCGTGCAGATTTGTATTACCCCTCTGTCCATACGGTAGAAGCACCCCCGCATCGTCGAACGCTTCCATTGAGCAACGTGACAATACTGGATGATGCTGTTGCTGCCCATTTGTAAATAAGGAATAAATTTTATGACCGGAGCAACTGGGAAAGGCTTGCCTTTCGAAAGTTCATGCGTCGCCTCTTAGAATTTTGGAATTTTCCGATTATGGATGTTGCAGATTCGACCGAAAGGTCTGCCGCCACATTAGTCGGCTTTCAACGGGCACGCTCCACAACTGGTCCTACATCCGATGACTCGACGCCTTATTCTGCTAATTCATCGGAAAAAATCCACCCTTCAGAGTAGGCTCCACGTGGAAAGGCATTCGACGTTCTGTACCACATTCACATCACACATACACGATTAGTGCAACATTCCATCCAGCGGCGGCCACGACAACAAACCAGCTCTTGGAACAAGTACTCCAGAACAGAAACAATTGGATTTGTGCACGGATAGTAAGGTCTGCAATGATCATGGACGGAACACATACTCAGCTTCCATCCCATATTGTACTGTAGTCAAAGGTGTATCAAGGGGTAAGACAATGGGCATGTATTCGAAATTCACTTCATTTCACTGTCACAGGCCATGTGACGATGCTGACCTCCATTTGTACCGTGTACTGGATTATCCGAATCAGCCAGAGAACAAATACAAATTACGTAAATCACCATCTATTCGAAAGGATGTAACAGGCCCTACAATTCCATAATCTCCAGTACACGCATCATGAAGACAGTACTCCCGTTCATTCGTGTACGGTCAAATTCACAGTCGGTGTTAACTTCAATCAAGTCAACTTAGCTATAAGTCAATGCCCTCGGTCTCCGGTGGTTGATTCTCAGTGTCATCCTGAGCAAGGACAATGTCTTCATCGTCGTCGTCGTCTATGTGATCAACGTCTTCGAATGTCTGGCCTGCGCCTGGTGGCTCTACCTCGGCGTACACCCTGGCCACGTCCTGGGCTGGAACGTTGACCCCTCCTTCGCCATCTCTGTTGTGGTCCATGTCTGCATCCACCCCCACGGCGTCGTCCATGATTGGCGTCCTCAGTCCAGGTGCACCTATGAAACCTTCGCCACTGTCTTCTTCGTTTCTACGGGACCTCGGCTCCTTTTGAATGACAACTTCCCATCCTGGATTTTCATAATCTGGGGCGAAGAACACCTGTATTTGAGATGCAAACCGAACAAATTGTAGTTTCAGAATTTGACTTACACGTATAGACATAACGGTAATTCAAATGCCAGAAATAACAGAGAATGCAGACCGGTCTCAAACGGGACTGTCGTCTAACCTGAGAAGCATGTGCTGGTAAAATGTATGGTTCGGCACGTGGACCCTGAAAGGCCCCCTTCTTAATGACCCAAAAACCATGTGAGTCTTGCTTCATGGTGGCATTTCCGGCCACGTTCGGCTTTATCCAGTCGCAAACCATGACGTTTATCTTCCTGTACACATAGTCCACTTGTAAAATTTTTCGAAGAACCCCAACGTACTTCAGATCGGCTTCGATGGGTCTTGTGTCTGAAGTAGAAGCAACGCAAACTGCTGATGCAATACAAGCGACGCCAGAATCGTACGTTAAGTAAGTGTTCCCCAGAAGCGGATCTTGCGCGCGGTAATGATTACCGTATGCCCACATCCGCTTGTGTTCCGTTACGGTGGACTTCGGTAGCTGTGCCAGATGCCGTAGCTCTGGAGAAACTTCCATACCCGATTGCCTCATATAGTCCACCTTCCTATCCAGCCAGGTGGAGAATGGCTCGAAGGTTCGGTTCCGATGCCGTGCTACATGACTAGCCCGGATTTGATCGTACTCCCTATCACATATTACAATGGCGGCTATCGTTATACTGACGCAAGGTCTGTAAGCATTGGCACATTAAAAAACAGATATAATGGAACTTGGAATCATGTATCGTTCACCGTGTACTCCAGAATCTCATTTAAAGCGCTCAGTTCAGAGAGTGCTAATGTTTCACTTACCGTCTGAGAGCCTCGGATGCATCTGAGTTGTAGATGATGAACTCGTGGACAGCCCGCAGTTCTTGTTCTGCCATTTCTCTTTGTTCCCAAGCCCCCTCCAAGACCTCTCCGTTATTAGACTCGGGCTCGTCTGGATCCCATAATTTCATGTGGCCAGGGTACGTCGATAAATGCTCGCTCATAAATCCTAGTGCTTCGGCGTTTAGATAGCCGGTGGCGATCGAGGCTTCTGGCTTAGCCCGGTTGCGCACATATTTTTTCAAAACGTATAGATACCGCTCAGCCCCGTAACACCATCTTGAGTGTACAGGGCCAAGCCAATCTAGCTCGTCAACCAGGTGGAGGAGAAGATGCGGCATAACATCGAAAAAGGCGGGTGGGAACCAAACCTCCAAGATACACATGGTTTCCACCACGTATTGTTGGAGAGCCTCCATGTTACCCGGATCCAGGGCTTTGGCACAGATTTTTTTAAAGCAGTTTCCTAGTCGAACAACGGCGTCACGTACACCAGGATGGAGTAACCCCCGAATACTAGCTGGTAAAATGTCTTGTAGGATAACATGGTGATCATGGCTCTTTAAACCCTGAAGGTTTTTTTCACTCACATGCTTTGTCATGTTAGAACTGTAGCCCGTTGGGACCTTGATGGATCTGATAGACCTCAAAAACTGAGCAGCTTCGGATGTGTTCAGCACGTACGGTGCGTGGGGCTTGAAGTAGTTTCCCCGTCCGGGACGTGGCTGTAGATGCAACGACGGTTTGATCCCAACAGCCTCCATGTCTTTCCGGACACTTATTGTGTCCTTGTCCCCTAGAAGAAACCCCAAAATGCTCGCGGAAACATTCTTTTCCACGTGCATTACGTCAATAGTATGACGGATGCGATGTCCCTGCACGGAAACGAGAAGAGTAGAATTAGGACAGTGACATCAAACGCGGACATTAGAATAACAGATAATGATTAGGCATACAAACATGTTGCGTGCCTCCTATACTCCCAGATACCATCAACCATCGACCATTACCATGGCAGAGATGGTGTATGTGTGAAAATGCCTCGGGCATATTCTCAACGTGTATTTCATATATCATTTCCGCAGTAATTCCCTGAAGTGACCTCCACTGCGAGGACATGCTGAGTTATTGCGAATAAAGCGTGATAAAAGCACTTGACTTAACATAACCACATTAAACAATATAGATAGTTCAAACAGCGACGGAAATCTCAGATGGCAGTAGACTGTGGCACTGACTGTCCGGAAAGGGAGGTCATAGAGCATGACCCACCTCCCAGTAGGGTAGTCTAAACAGGATGGACTTTCTTTTCACTCCCGTTAAACGCACAGGGTCTCCCGGTGCCCCAGGCTGGTTTCCATCGTCTAGCCAGCGCTGGCGAGAATGTGCATGAGCCACTACCTCTGCACCTGTCACCCTAGGAGGGGCAGACCGAAGTTCCACACGCCCTCGAAAATCCCGACTGTTTGACCGCATGGGATGGGAGTCCGGGAGGTGTCTACGAGCTTGGTCTTCATAGATATTTTTTTTCAAAAACTCAGACCTCCTTGAAATAGTGTTAGGGCCACATATAGGGCAGGCTAGGTAGCCTTTAGTAACACAGCCAGAGACCATTCCATAGGCGGGAAAATCATGTATGCAAAAGAGAAGCATACATTTCATCAAAAAGTAACGCTCGTTTCTAAACCTGGCCGCATCTTCCATCATAACGCCGCGGTGCCATAACTCTTCGAGCTCCTCCACCATTGGCTCTATGAACGTATCGAAATCATCCCCTGAAGGCGCCTTTGGACCAGGGATAAGAAGAGATAATATGATACAATACCTCTTTGTGGTCATCCACGGTGGGATATTGTAGTTCATCAGTGTCACTGGCCACGTCGAGTACACACTTCGTTTCTCGGAGAAAGGGTTCATCCCATCTGTAGCTAGCGCCAAAAACAACCTACGTGGATCACTGCAAAAGTCCTCGTGTCTAGACCTAATGTCATCCATGTGCTTTGACTCAGATACATGCCTAATGAGGCCATCCCTTACCCGATCGCGAGCAATCCACGTCATTGATGATGCTTGAAGAGGACTCCGGAACAGCCGCTTCAATCTGGGAACCAGAGGAAAATGACGCAATACTTTTCTCGAGACCCATGAGTTTCCGTGTCTCCTCCTCCTCGTCGTCCCACAATTTGGACAGAGGAGACAATCTTCATAAGCTGCACGGTATAAAATGCAGTTATTCGGGCAAGCTTCGATAGTCGTGTACTCCAAACCGAGTTTCCTAATCATCTTCGTAGCTGCGTATTCTGAATCAGGTAGTGTATTCGGTTGGGGCAGTAATACACGGTGCGCCAGTGCGAACGCTTGGTCCATGAGCACGTTCGTCGCGTTATTACTTCTGTAGTGGTTTAGCATTAGAATGACCGCTTCTAGACTGGAGATCGGTGAGCCTTCGTAGAGGGGAACTCTGGCAACCTCCTGAATCCTCTGTAATTCTTCGGCTGTCTCTTCGTCCACTCCGTCAGGGTCGCCCCAGTCTAAGTCATCGGCCCCGAACTCGTCAACACTGTCGCTTTCGTCGTCGTCTTCTTCCATATTATCTCGTGGGGGGTCCGCGAGTGGGGACTCCTCCCCCTCAGCCCGCCGGTGGTCCTCTGGTTGAGGACGCTGATGACCTTCAACTCTTTCCTCCGCTTCGGCAGCTGCAGATTCCTGTAATTCGTCCCAGACTCCGAAAGTGTTACGAATTACCTCAACGACGTCGACATTGGCCTCCGTGGGGTCTCTACGCACTTCATCGCCCCTAGCCGCAATCTCTCCATATTCTCTGCGGATATGGTCATCCCACTCCGCATCTGATTCGTCAACTTCATAACCCTGTATCATGACAAACACATCGTGTGGACATCTTGGCGAGGTATTACAAGAGATGGACTGTGTTCCTGCTCAGATGCCTCTGGATTATGATGCGCAATCTGAACATTCCTAACCTCATCGCAGTCTAATAGTGTTCCACAACTGAAAACGGTAAAAGGAAGCTGATTTGAATGATATTCGACTACGAGAATTTGAAAGATCTGTGCAGGGTAGGACATCCTACTACATACTAGTCGGCATGTACGCAGTCGCCTATCTTTAAAGGGCATTGAAATAAAGTGTTTTCTGGAAACATACCTCCGAACTACCACGCTGCCAGGGGTGGTAGCCATAACTGCGGACATGTCTGGATACCGTAGGTAAGGAGTATTTCGTTCTGATTCCACGGTTGCAAATGCGGCATGGGCATTTTAAATGGCGAATTCCATTTGCCCTAGCCCTAGTTGTTTCTCTTAAGAGTAGCTTCGCGTCCCTCTCGCTCTGACGAACAAGATGCTGTAACGGAAGACGCCCAACTGGTCCCCTACGCGGCATCGTCACCCCCTGCAGAAGAACGTGGTGCGTTAAAGATTTTCGAAAGGCCAAAGAACATAGACTGTTTCCGAGATGGCTGTTATTTGAGCAGTCACACATGTGGCGCGTCGAACATTCATCAATTACGGTGAGGACAGTATGAGAAATTCAGGGGGTATAGGAGTGACCCTAAAAATGACTGCAAGGCCCGTGGGCCATTATACATGTCTACATGAAGAAGAAACGGAAACCCAACATCAATTGAGACATAAACATTTCAACCTATGGTAGTCTGGTACCTCTGTAAACAGTCGGGTGCCGATTTGTGGAGACGGGGAAATGGTGCATGAGGTTGATCACCTCAGAAGTGGAAGCGAAACCCTAATCAAGCAGGACACTCTCCTTGCAGGGATTGCGCCCTACTCAGTTGAACCCAAGAGAGTGAAAAAAAGGCCACACAGACGTGGATTTGCCTGAGATGTGGTGATAGACAGAGGCATGGTTTCGGTGAATCAAACTGGCCCTGCCTGGCGGCTATGGACAAAGGCGGTTCCCCCAGCATTTACAAAAATAGCAGGCGCCTTACGCGGCATCACCTTCTGGTTTTGTACGCTTCACGGTTGGAAACAGAGCGGTTGTAGGTAACCTAGTAAATCGCGCGGTCACGGGGGCACACCGCTCCTAGGTCTGGAGTTGACAGCTTGGGCTCTCGTTGGACGGCGGGATTTCGACCTCGGTGGCATGGAAGCTTCTTTTCCTGCATGACACTGTACGACGTATAACGCACTATCAGAGAAGAGGGCGTCAATTGCAACTACTCTAAGTGGAACCTCCAGTCATACCTTGTACACTTGAGTGATAAGTCGTTCCCAGGGCTGTGTCATCAACGATGGCAGGCTGCGAGAAGGTGAGTTATAGCTGCGTTGTAGAGGACAAGTACTCCATGGAGATTATAAGTGGCTCCCTTACAGTGAATGTATATGTCTTTGCACATCCGTAGCTCTGACCGCATCTTAGTTCTTCTGAATGCATATGCATGTTGTCACTGTTCGGTGAAGAATGTGTACACACGAAAGGAGAGATGCATTACGTTAGACACTCATTGTGACCCATGTGTACGTGTTTCCATGCATAACCTCATGGTTGCTGTCTCGCAGGGCATGGACGCGAGCACATTCCTAAGGACCTTACAGTCTCAACTTGAGGCTCATGTTGGACACAACCGCGCGACACCGGGGCCAGAGAACTGTTCGGAGTCCTCTCATCTTGCGAGCGCCTCCGATGAGGTTTGCGCCGACGTCGGCGCCGCCATCATCAACCACCCACTCTTGAAGGAGATGCTGAAGATATACCTTCCACAGCTACATGCATCTTCCAACCCCCGTAGCTGCTCGGTTCAAGCCGAGGACTCTATGGCCGGCACAACTTCGGGGCCCAGTGGAGGCGTGGCTTCGGCAGTAGCATCCCCAAGTCACTCTCCTGTAACCCCGGACGCCGCATTGGCTTCATCCAGTCAGATTCGACGGTCTCCCTCTCACAGTCATGTAGGGATGTTCGAGTCTCCCGTGCATGGCGCTAACCTCTTTCCACCGCTGCCTCCTCGCTCCCCCGTGGCCCGGACGTCTACATCTGCCCCGACTCACGTCTCCGACGGGAGTCCTGGATCTCATTTAGGTGCCGGGAATATGCAATCCACTGGAGATATCAGAGATACAAGCAGCCCGACTTTGTCCGCTGGAGGAGACGGAGGAGATGGAAGTCCGAATCATCGCAGAAACTTTATGCGTCGTCAAAGGTCGGAGTACCTTAGGAATGAGAGGAACAGGGCAGCTAACGGAGGGAAAACACACATCCCAACAGATGCCGGAGGCAACGTCACGGCATTGAAGACCATACTTCATCGAGCCATCCGTGACATTGCCGGCAGGGTACTGGACGTCAGCGTGAAAGAGTTTCGTCATCACCCTGCCTCATCCTTCATACTCATTGATCATGATATTCATAACCAGTTCATATTCGACCCCCCCCTTAGAGATGGATACATCAGAAACTACCTGCAAGACGCCCTCAGTTGGACCAGGTATCAATGGAGAAGCCACTGGATCAAGACCAAGGAACGTCACCCCGCGTGCCCTATCAAGTATTATCCGACGCTAGTTGCTCAGTGGAATTCAGAACCAGCAGTGATTGAAAGCGAGAGGATGGCCAGAGTGAGGTTGCAGCGAGGTGCAGGGCGAGGAAGAGGAGCTCCGGGACCGAATAGACACCCTACTGAGGGAAGAGATGGAGGCCTTGTCGATGAGGATGAGGTAAAGGGGCTTGTGATAACTTATAGGGGGAGATGGGGGGGGGGGGGGTGGATGAGGCGTTGGTGGAGCTGTTAAGTACGTGTTAACTGGAGCTGTCCACAGGACTGTGACCGCTACAATTGGGTGTGACCATGGCTAGGAATGGTTAAACTGCTTTGTTATGTACATGTTACTATTTGCGCTTAAATTATGTATCTTGTAAATATTCAGTCGAAGGCAGAATGTTTGTACGCTAGGAAATCGGCTCCTTTATCGTCAAGTAAACTTCATTCCCCGTGTACTTCTTTTGAACTCAGGTAGATATCGAGGACGTCGATATGGGAAGGTTCGGTGTCGAGGATTCTAGCCTGACTGGGGTTTCCCATACTGGAATTAGGCGAGGTTCCCCGCCGCTTGCCGCGCCACACGCTCTGCTGTCTGATCAAATGGAGACTCCGCCAACGACCATGCAGTCCCGGAGCTCTGGACAAATACAGTCAGGAGACGGAGACTTCCGGGCGGTAATAACTCACCTGCGCAGACAGTTGGATGACGTCGTCGCTGAGTTACAGCAAACGAAGGCCAAGGTGGAAGCACTGGAGAAGGAGGGGGTGATCACCAGCGGCATCGTATCAGGTAAGATAGCCGAAGACCAGCTCATGAAAACCCAACTGGAATCCGTAATGACCACTTTGCAGAAAATAACAGAGAGCAGGAAACAGCCTGCTCCTTCGTCAAGTGTTGCTCTTACGGGAAAGGCACGTGGTACACGCACCCCCGCCAGTGTCATGGCCGCGCTCAATCCACCCGTCTACGGATTCCATGGCGATTTCTCAGAACAGAATGGAGACGACGTCGAATTCTCTGAGGAGGACAGTTAGTCAGATGTCCACATCTTCGCGGGCTACAGTCAGCAAGCTCCAATGCCGGAAGATGTCATGGGAGACCATGACATCTCTCGTACCTCACTACCCGAGACTAGGTCGGACACATCACGCAAGGAGTTTCAAGTTCAAGGTAAAGAAGCAATGCAATTGGGCGTAGAAGCAGACGAAGGTAAGTGGAATTTACACAACTTACAGCTTCCGTTTTTATATTCTCATACGTAATCCTTGAGACCGACAGTGTGTGCGGAGCTTATGTTAGCCAGACACTCTTTTAAAATAGTGTCACCGCAGAGACGACAGGAACCGGCTTGCAGGGAATCACGAAGGGAGACAGTGACAATTCGACACGGAGCAAGAGGAGACGCCCAGAACCACTTACTCCAGAAGTTGAAGGCGGAGGTGAGAAAACGGCGACATGCAACAACAATGTACTTACAGAGGCTGGACGAGACTTGAAGCAGAAGATGGCGCGACAGAAGCGGAAGCCCAAGCGCCTAACAGAAGACGATTCGACTCAAACTTTGGCACCTCGCACGGGACAGGTAAGAAAAGGTGATTTCTGCCCAGTACGACATGAAACTCACCCCACACATCCCGCGACGGTAACGGCGTTATTTCCGAAAGCAGAGTCTGTCCTCTCTCCGTATAGATGCGCCTGGATGGCAGAGGTTTGTAGTCAGCGCATATTGGGAATGGTAATGACAATTGGCTGTTGTATTGTGCAGGATCCTGTTCGAATGCATAAGGACGTCTGGGTACTCCACCCGGAGCACTGGGGGACGGCAATAGCAAAAGGTCGCGCAGGAACACATTATAAGGTGCCCAAATCGAAGATGCCAGTGGACCGACCATGCGAGCATGGGGTACAGTGGGTGCAGGTTGAGAACGTTTTCGTAACCGGGGTGACCCCTATGTACGCATCGAAGCAGAAAGACATCCGTCTGGTAGAAGATGCCATGGCCTCAACAAGCAAAAACGCCTCGTGGATGATGTGGAATACCGATTACCTCCTCGAAGTGCGCTAGGGGCGAATGAAGTGATCATTGTGTAGTCTTTGCTGATGAGCTCGTCATCGATTGGCAGGGTGTAGTTGAAGTGACGGCCACATCATGGACAGGTACTTTGATATGCACAGTATGGTGATCTTTGACCGGCAGTAGTGAAGGTTGTCACGGTATGAATATGGCCGACCTCGTGCCTTGTGATGGACACAAATTCTGACCAAGCACTCAATCCTATGTAAGTGCTATGTTCGGAATTAACATCGCATTTCAACAGGACATGTACTGCGCTATAAATTGAAATGGATGTGAAAATTTTAAAAAGGAAACGCTGTTTGTAAGACCGAACGGAATGATCGGCATGCATGCCTGTTGTGAGCAATATGTATCTTGAATGTGGATGCGTTGAGAACGGGTCACGTTATCAGCTTATGTAATCGCACCCAATGCAGTCGCTCACAGAATTTCAAGCGATTCTAATGCTATCCAGAATCCACGTACCCATAGCGGAATTCACGCCATGTAAGCATTACCGCCTAAACCGTTACACCATAATTCACGGGGGCCGCACGTCCACAAACCAGCCCCATCAACACCGATTAATCCGGTCTGGCAGACACATTACGTGTAGAAATGGACGGGTTGGATGCCGGCAATCCAACGGCCCTCCCAATTGGAATTATATTTCCCCTAATTTGCATCTAACGGCTTACATCGAAACCATCGGACGTCACTCGCAACGAAAATCGAACGGGCGAGTTGAAAAGGATCCGACGTCGAAGAACGTTGGGATGCGACGGTCCAGATTATCCATATCGGACGTTTGGCGTGAATTCTTACGTATACGGGTCGGATACGGCCCCAACTGTACGCCTCAAAGCTGTACAAATACGGTTCGAAGTGTACGCCTCAATGCTGCAAGTGGCAGAATCGGAGCCCCTAGACGTAATGTAATCGGACGGGTGCTTTGGAATACATCGGAAGGCTGATAGAGGAGCGATCTTGAAGATGAGGAGCGAAATCCAACGGCTGGCGGCGGAAGAGAACAGTTTGCCCGCGGGCAGAAATGTGAAAATCTAGAGAAAAAGGTCAGCCGCGGGGGAAAAAAAATGTACTTACTTTTTATCGGAAATGTGAAATACAGAAGGAGAAGAAGTCGGGGGGGGTTAGCGTCGAAGACGGAGAAGTCTCCTGTCTTTTCCCGTCCTTCGTAACTCGCTGGAACCGGGAGACCAAGTTCTCCATCCCGCTGGAGACGTCCCCTACCAGGGAAATTTGCGTGGAAATGCGACATGGAGAAAACCTGGGTTTGCTGTTGTGATAGGAAATGTTTATGACCTTTCCATGTGATCATACATCCCAATCTGTAATCTCACAATATATGCTAAATGAACCAAATCAACATCATAACAGAAGACTATCCCTACTTTCATCTTAGATCCATGAAATTTATGGTTTACAACAACTTGAAATACACATTCAGCAGGACATCTCAAAATTTGAAAGACCTCGCACAATTGAACACTAAAAGCAAGACTACATGGTGAACAAAAATCCATCCGAGTACTTCATTTCAGTGTCAGAAACTAAGCTTGTTACGAGCTAAGAGAATCATAAACGATCGCAGAAACAGGAACAATTCGTATCAATGCATGAGATTCGTACCCCAAACTCCAAAAGAGTCAAAGTCACTCTCTGCCCATTGTAACTCGCGATCCCGTAAACTTTGATCGCCATCTCTGCACTGACAGAAGCTCAAACAACAATGTGATAATTCATTGAGCCAAAACATGGAACCTCTCACTCTTTTATCCTCGATCTCACACACGAAGCTGCGCCCGAAAACTCGTACAGATATATATATAGCACCACTCTCAAGCTCGGAGTGCCACTATTGTCAACGTAAACCAGGGCTCGAAGTTTCTGCACAAGTTTCTAGTGTCAAGTCTGTCTACGCACAGTCACCAGTGGTCCAGCCCTATGCAACATTCCTACAGAAGTTTCTAGTGTCCAGTATGTCAATATATGCAAACCAGACAGTGCCAGTAATCAGAAGCGGCAGAAGCATGCATTGATATTCAAAACAAGTGTCCAGAACTTACATGATAGAGCTCGGAGACTGTTGACGATTAAGCTTAGAAGTTGAATAAGATATGTGGAAGGCTCCTGGGAGTAAGTGCATCGATAAAGGAGTAGGTGAGATCGATGCATGCATTGATTGTTTCGAGGGGCGCTGCCGTTTGCGTACGTACGTTTGCAAATATTTGCATGCGGATATTTGCAAATATTTCCAGGCGGATCACATTCTTTTTAATTTAGTGACCAATTATGATGCGCTTCGGTTTTGTATAATTAGGTATCGAAAACCAGTTGGGTGCGAGGTAACAAGGTTGGTCCCAAGTACCCGTCTTTTATGGTAATAGGATGTTGAAATAGGGTTGCAAATAGCTAAACAAGGTAAGTCAATAATAGTACTTAACCCCTAAAGCATTTGGCCATAAAATCCCAAATTCTGCCCCAAATCTGCCCTGTTTTAGTTCAAGGTAGAATTTTGCAAATTTAAACGTATTTAGGAGAATCTAACCGTAGGATCTAGTACCTAACTTGTACATGTATGTGTACACAAAATTTTAGACTGTAACTCCTCACCGTTTGGAAGATCGAAAGGTTTGAACTTGAGTGAAAAGTTTTTTTTGGTACTGCCCGGCAGGGACAGCCACCCTTCGGAGAGTGAAACAGCCAATTTTTTGAGATCGTGTGGTTGGAGGCTCTTCAGTTTTGGATTCTAAAGTGAGTTGGGAGTATGCTCAAAAAATTTGAAGACAATACAACACACAGAAGCATTGGAAAACCACACTTCCAATGACGGGAGTCAAATGAAATGCATATACACTACCTCTTTTTCCACACTACAAATGCCTAAGAAGATCATCTATTTTTTGAAATCCGAACAGTGTATACATGCATTTGTATGGAAAAGAAATTGTAGAGGAAAAAAATCCAAAAAATAAAAAATCCAAAATAGATATGAATTTTACAGTGGTTTAGGAGGAGAAAATGGTGAAGGAAAAATGGGTGACGAAGGTAACCCAATCACTGTAGATATATCTGTCTGACAGTTTTTATAAAACTTGGAACTTTGACTGAATATATGTCAAGATCTGTACGGTCAAAATTTACAAAACTTGACTCGAGGCGTAATTGGATGGCTCCGAACAAGATCCTACGGTTGGATTTTTCAAAATCAAGTTTTAAAAAAAATTGTGAAACGATTTCAGAAAGGATCATTTGGAAGTCACTATAGACTATCATAGATTTGGTACACCACTCTTATCGGCCACAAACATGCCCTAGCTGCCCTGAATTGAATTTTGATCTTTAAACACGAATTATTTCTTAACTACGGGCCCGATGAAAGTGAAATTTGGTCATGTTAGAAAAATATGACAATTTCCCATGTTGTGCCAAAGTTACAGCCACATCCGGTAAAATTTGACTCATAGGGAGCCTGACCGGACTCTAAATCATACCAAAACTATTGAGTTGATGCTTTAGGGTTAAGCCAGATTTTCTTTTATCACTTTTTTAAAGTTGGCCATCAAGCCTACCCTAAGTAAAACACAACAATGAAATATCAAATTAAAGAAGTAGATCGTATTTCACCTTGAAAATTTATCTGTTGATATTCTTTAGATGAAATTTGTATTTCAGTCTTATACGATGATGACATGATGTCGGGCGAAAAATGGCCTCATGCATTCCCCTTGTGGAGTTCTTGGAGTATAGCGTGACTCTGGTTGGCTGGGAGTACATGTTAGAGGCGGTTGTCTTTACTGAGTCGATAGAGTCGGTTGTGGATCATTTGTTATCGAATGGCCTTGTGAGCCGGGCGTTTCCGAGCTTTTTTGGACATTGAGGCTCGAAAATGGCCCGTTTGGAGAAAGCCAATGATGGGCTGCATCCATTCGGGTTAAGCCGCAATGAGAATCAGTGCAGTCTGATAGCGTGCCTTGATATGCTTGTATGTTGCTTCGGTGCTTCGTAGTCGGTAGTCCAGTCAAATGGCTTGTTCTTCCGTGTGAGTCGGGTGATCGGTTGCATGATGGCTGCGTAGTTCTTGATGAAACAAAGGTTGAATTTGACAAGTCCATTAAAGGTCTGGATCGCCTTGACGTCTTTGGGTGTCAGCATATTGACTACAAGTCTACAACATGGATTTTTTTAGGGTCGGGAAACTTTTCTTCTCTCCCGACTATACAATATTCCTCTATTTAGAGTATGACTCTAAAGGTTACATGAAATATACATTTCTCCAGATTGAGACTTACTCGATATTGTTGATAGAGGTCAAACACCAATTAGAGCTTCTACACAGTGAGAGTCAATATCGCTATAGACGTTGTCACGTTGAAGTCATCTAAAAACAGCTTAATAAAGTCGTCTAAGTAATCCTAAAAAATCTGATTGACAATGAGTTGGTACGTAGGCCAAGCGGAGCGTATTCAGCCGAAATGGCATGACGACCCCTACGAATGCACCCCATTTGGTGATGAAAGGGGTCTCGGGTCGATCGACCGTGTGAACCCATGTTGGTGGTAACATGAAAAACAGTCGATGGAGGACTAATCTTCGTACCCAATTACTACATCTAGGACCTCGTTGGTAAAGGGTAATGGGTAGGGATCCTTCTTGGCGGCCGCGTTGAATTGACAAAAGTCAACACATATGCGGAGTTTGCCATTCTTCTTCGGGACTACAACAATTGGTGATAATCAAGTCGCGTGGTCGACTGGTGCAATAAATCCTGCGGCTATAAGGCGCTCCAAGTCGTTTTTGACAGCCTTCGCGTAGTTCGGATTCATGCAGTAGGGGGCGTGATGGCTTGGACAGATGGTCAAGTCGAGCTCGATACAGTGCATCACTATAGTCTCCGGAAATCCTTATAAGTTGTCATAGGAAAATTGTTCCTTTAACCCATTCTATGACAATTGTCCCTTACAGGTTAACACCATAGCATATTCACCACTTGCAAAATGAATGTATATTTTTCTTTCAAAAATAAGGTTTGCCTGTCTAAAATTAAATGTCTTGATTTTCACTTTTTAACAAAAAATGCCAAAAAAAAACCTCAAATAACTCAAAAATATAAAGATATTTCAAAATGAAGTTCTTAGTTTTGGTTTATTTTACCTTATAATTTTCCAATTTTGGTTATGTTTTCAAAGAATTATTTTAGGATGAACCAGCTATGGTGTTATAGTTCCCAAACCTGCACTACGGATACTGGTCTCATGACGAACACCGTAACTAGACGAACCCCTAACCATACGAACTCGACCCTAACCAAACGAACTCTACCCTAACCCGAAGAACACCCTAACCGAACAATCACCCTAACCAGAACTACAGATACCCGTCGCATGACGAACACCCCAACCAGAACTACATAGACCCTGCGGTCGGACCGGCAATATGTATACCCGGACCATAACTATGGATAACCGGACCAGGACTATGGATAACCGGACCAGAACTATGGATAATCGGACCAGAACTACAGATAACCGGACAATACCTATGGATACCGTACATGACGAACGCCCGGACCGGGGGAGGGTGGGACACGGAGAGAGCGAAAAGGAAAGGAAAGGAGCGGAGGAAGTCCCCGGCACAGAAAACTCTTCGCCATGAATGGCCTACATCCTCCCACCTCCACCACCTGCTTCTGGAATCTGGATTCCGGATCCATGCCCACTGCAAACACACTTGCTAACCCAGCTCTCTCCTCGTAAGCTGCATCCCAAACAAAAATTCTAACTCACTCACTCAACTGGAATTCAGGATTGAGCTCAGTTCCGGAAAACGAAATCAGGGTGGGTCGCTTCATGGGACTCCGCGGGGCTGCTGGGCGTGCATGGCCAGCTCCACTGTCGTAGACGACTGCATTTCCACATTCCTCTCCGTGGTTTCACAGGTTGGTGTTCTTCGCAGACACTTCAATTGGGACTTTGGGTTTTGGTTGGAGATTGGGTGCTGGTTTGCTTGGTTTGCTTTTGGAAGAGTTGGGCGGGATTGTCAAGGTGAGGCTCTTGGAGGGTTGTTTTTAGGTTGAGAATTTTGAGCTACTGGAAGGGGATTTTTTATTTGGGCGCTCGTGTGGATGAAGTGAGCTTCGAGTTTTTGGAATTGGTGCTGGAATAGGGTGATATGTCCAGGTTGGAGTTTTGGTTTTTGAATTAGGTATGTTCTGTGTTGGAGTTGGAAATTTTTCTGTAATGGGTGGGTGTTGGTGATTTGAAAGGGATTTTTGTGTTTTGATGAAATTGGGTTAGGGTTGAGGTGCAATTGTTGAAGTGGATGGAATGCTGTGTGTGCTGTGCTGTAGGTGGGCGGTGTTGCCTCATCAGCAGGCAGATGAGAATATTAATGGCGCATATGGAAGTTCAGTTTTGAATTGGTTGGATGAGTGTGTTGCATGAGAGGGAGGGTTAGGGAGGATTGTAGGTCTTGTAGCAGTGGGAGATTGACGTTGAGAGAGCTTCGTTGTCAGTTCATTGTAGTGAATTCGCTGCTTCCATGGCGGCCTTGGCCATTCAAGCTCATGGCCATGGCCTGCTCCAACGCCATGGATTCTCCTGCTCTCATCTACCCTTGCATATGAACCTTTCCCTTGCGTACCCCTCCACTCTCCGGAAGTGCCCTGTAATCCCTACTGCCCTCTTCTGGGGTGAACGGCGATCCAGCAAGCGCGTCACGCCGCGTCCTAATCGAGAACAGTTCGTCATCTCCGCAGAGCAGGTCTCCCAGCAGGTGCGCTATTTTACTTCCTCTCCATGTTTAAGCAATTGGATGTAGCAATTATACACAACTACTGGGCACCATTTTTGCTTGAGTAACTATAGTTCCTCCCATGCACTGCTCTTAAGGTTTATCTGCCTAGATCTCGCTCATTGTTTAATTGATCTCATTTTGTGACTGGAACCGGCTAAATTTAAACTTGGCTGACGTGATGTGTTTTGTTCTTGGCGGTGAATGCAGGCGAAACAAGAGACGGCAAGGGAATCTGATGCATCACCCTTGACACTTACTGTCTCGGTGGTGTCCTCGATTTCGCTTGTGTCTGCAGAGGCGTGGGACTTGTGCGCACTCGAAGCTGCAGGACCAGAGGCAGTGAATCCTTTTGTTTCCCACGCTTTCCTATCAAGTCTTGAAGACAGCAAGAGCGCAGTTGCAGTCAGTCCTCAAAAACCCAACACTAGCAAATCTATGGCGCAATTATTGGAAGATGTTTGCTTTTCAACCCTATTTGTCACGTTTTTCCTTAGACTTGGTCGCTGATGATGTGGAGATGTGTGGGTTTCGAAGGAGGAAGGTTGGTTACCACAACACCTCGTCGCTCGGGATGCGTCAAATGAAGTTCTCGGTGTTGTTCCGTTGTACCTCAAAAGGTGAGTCCTGCTACGAACTTTGCCCTAATCATAACATATTAGAAATAAAACAATCCACATCCGAGCAATCGATTTAGAGTTTGGTTGTCCATTTTTCTTTGATTAGGAGTGAAGATCTTCTACGATCTCAGTACTTGTATTTCTGTTGTCCTACTACATAAGTGAAGAATCAGGGGCACCTACCGTCTCAGTGTATCGGAAGATAATAGATTCACGTATCACATGTAGTATGTACAGCGGAGACCCTTAAGGATACGACAATCTACCATATAAATTTCGATGGTATAGATTTTACTTGTATCTTGTGAGTACATTAGATGTAAAAGCACTTTGTAGAAGGGATAAAAATGAGTGACCGCTCCCCTTTATTTTGGAGACTTTTGGCAGCCATTCGTACGGAGAATATGTGTTCGACCACGCATGGGCCAATGCATTTTTTCGATACGGCGGAAAGTACTATCCAAAACTTCAATGTTGTGTGCCTTTCACTCCAGCCACAGGCCCGCGCATTTTAGTTAGAACGGGCTCATTCCGGGAACAAGTTTTTGATGGCCTTGCAAAATGCATGCAACAACTCACTGATCAGGTGCAATTTCTCGCTCCAGCTGAACAACTGCATCAATGTTTGTTTGATCATACTAGCAAAGTTATTAAATAAAGCTGTGAATCTCCGTCTTGCTCGTAGGACTAGTTTGTTTTCTTGTGCATGCAGACTTTACATTTGTTCAAATGCGGGTTGTGCTTACGACTTCAGAACATCGTGATCACCACGTTGTTGCCACTTGACAGATGAAAGCTTCCTCACTCCATATAACGTTTCCGGAGAGGCAAGAATGGGAGAGAGTGGCCAAGATGGGCTACTTGCAGAGAATGGGTGTACAATATCACTGGAAAAACCGTAATTACAGCAGGTGGGCACTTTGCAAGTGGTTCTGCAGTTCTTCGTTTTACAGATTCCTGTATGGAGTTAGCCAAATCCAACGCTTCGTTTAATTATAGCTGCGGTACGTGCTAGTGTTGGTTGACAGCCAGCTTCATTCAACTATTTAATTTTTATTTCTGTTTGCGGTCTTGGATTCAGTTTCGATGACTTTTTAATGGACTTGAAGCAAAGCAAGCGCAAGAACATACGTCAAGAGCGTAAGAAGGTTGGTTCCCTTGTTATTCATGACACTGGATTAATTTTACCCCTCCTGGTTTTCGCTTGTTGCGTGACAATTAACTCCGTCAATTTCTCCAATTGCCAATTATTAGTTGTAAGGACGGAATTTATTGCGCCAATTCCTCTAATCCTCTTAGTTTGCGCGTTAATTGCTTTGTCTTCGCCCTCATCAACTGGCACCCACCTGGAAAGGGATCATGATGCTCAATCTTACCTGATATTTGGATTTTGGTTTATATCAGGTTGTTGCACAAAACCTTACACTGAAGCGGCTACGGGGCGATGACATTAAGGTACAGCTCAGGTTGCAGTTTGCCTTGAGCATTTTAATTTTCCAAATTTTTACGTCGAGCGAGCTCTTTTTTTAAAATGGTTTAGGGTTAATCTCAAAAAGTTATAATCGTTTTAACTAAGTTTTTTGAATACCCCTCCAATCCTGATGTATTATCTAGATGTTCTTGTTGCTACTTTTTAATACCGCCTAAATGTAATATCTTTACTGAATGGTCCGGAAGGCTCACCTGTGGTTTTGATGGATGCCAACAGCCTCACCATTGGGATGCTTTCTATACCTTTTACCGAAACACCACAGATAACAAGTAAGCTATCCTTCCATTCTTTATCACTCTTTTATACTCTTTATTGGGACATCAAGGTTTTAGTTGAACACATCCACACAAGCTCGCATGGTACTGCATCTGCCCATCAGATATAGCAGAACTCAATTCCATCATCACGGCATGCTTGAATTCTGATAAGGATTAGTCAGCATTGATTAGAGAAGCCTCCTGTGCCGTCCAGGTAGTTCTTAAGGTTTAGGCTTGTATGTCGCCAAACAGATTTTTCTAATGTGCGTGAAAGAAGTAGTTCAGGTACGTGCTTTTTCACAACCGTAGGGTTACACGTGGTGTGGAACAGATGGGGCCAGGCGTATCTAACACGAGAGTTCTTTCACTTAATGGGTGAGCGCATGGGCGACCGCGTTCTCCTGGTGGTGGCCGAGGACAAAGGGGATCTTGTTGCGGGTGCGCTTAATCTCATTGGTGGAGATACACTATTCGGTCGGAATTGGGGATGTAAGGAGTATGCACATTATCATGCGCTTCATTTTGAAGCTTGCTACTACCAGGTCTGTCTTGATTCTTTACTTCTCAACTTACAATCTCGTTGCCTTCTGCTGAAGTATTGGTCTGGTTCTTCTGATTATCATAAACCACATGAGTAAGAATTACTAGGAATCAGTTTGTAGTATTTTGAAAAAGAAATGGAGACTATGTTTAAGGCAATCTGATCTGACATCTGAAGCCATTCCTCTTCGATCATAAGTTACTAACTAGGAATGCGATTGTAGGGTGTGTAGTCAATACTAGTATTGCTTGATTCCAGAAGTTAGCTTCAGGAGTATTCTGGAATTTTCTTTTCTGATCATCATCATCACCATTATCTATAGGCAATTGAAGCAGCAATTGAGATGAAGTTGCAAACAGTGGAAGCTGGCGCACAAGGTGAGCACAAAATCCAGAGAGGGTACTTGCCAACTGCAACTTACAGTGCGCATTACCTGCCAGACCCCGATTTTCATGACGCAATCGAGAGCTTCTTGTTGCGTGAGAATGTACAAGTAAGCAGCACGTACACAAATTTCTCATACCTTTTATGATGTTACCCCGGTGTAGAGAATCTTGTTGCAAATAACTTATGATCATTCGGCGAGTAAAATTTAGAAAATTCTGAACGCTGCAAGGAGGGTTCTACTTTTGGTAAATTGAATACCTAGGATGAGTATTTATGACGTACTACGGGGCTGTGTGCAGACAAAGATGGCTTTACAATATCTGCAAGAAGCGAGCCCTTTCAAAGACGGCATCCTCTAGAACTTCACCACTTGGTATACTAGTGAACAGTGGATTGAATTTTATTGCATTCGTTGGCAGCCCACCCAAGTCAATGTACAAGATTACAATTATGCAAGGCTACTCTGATCTCAACGCAAGGTGGGTGGTGTTGCCTAATCACTTGGCAGATGGAAGCATCAGTGGCAGAGACGGCATATCAATAGGATGCGTTTCCTGCATGTGCACATCTGCAACTCATTTGTAAATTGCTGTACTACCTGTACCTTACTATTAAGCTTGTTAAGTTAGAAGGGAGGCTAGCATGGAGCCTTCCTTTCTTACATATGGGAGTTTCACGATATATTTAGTATGTTACATTTTCAATGTAATCTGCAGTTTAGCGTTTCCTTGATTCAAAGGTGTAGGATTATATCCAGATGTATCTTAGAAATCCCATTAAGAAATACAAGCATCGACAGAATGCCTACAATCTAGAATGTAATCCCGTGAAGTCTCATCTTTTACGTCTAGGTTATCAAAATGTTTGGGAAAAGTTGTGATGTACGTGCCGCCAAGGGCAGAAATCGTCCTCAAGCCCTCAAATTTGGCGACCTAGGGCTCAATCGAAATGACATTATTGCAAATTTTCCAACATAATTGTGAATGTCTGAAATGTTCACAATTTGTATGCACGATAAGATTTTGAGTAAATATTGATTGAATTTCGTCAACATGAAAAAAATGATAAAATCTAGAAGTGAGGATCTACAACATTGATTTCAATATCAACTTCGTAAATTTTTCGTCCACTTACCATATATCTTTTTTAAGAAAATCAGTAATCACACAAGAGATTCAGCGTAAGATGGTGTAGCGGTCGAAGATCCAACCGTGCCAACCCAAACCAGTCAAGTGAATCCCAAAACAACGATTTAATCCAACTCATTTCAAAACGGAGGCACGACATAGCCAATGACATACAGCTTCTTAACACGTCAACAACATCCAAGTCTGATCACTCTCACTTTGACAGAGTCTGCAACATATAATTTAGAGTTACAACACTTCACTAAAGCTTCAGCCACTTACATGAATATTGTCAACAAGTGACGGCGTCCTTACACAAGACTCCAGCAATAATGTGCAACATGGACAAATGTTTTTCACGTAAAAACTTGCTAAAATCACCGGAAATTGCCAGTTTCATGAATATGATGTTTCAGAGAGTAGCCATAGATTAGAACAAAGAGAACTTCATCTACCTCTAGTAAGTTCTCAGGTCTGCTAGGAAGGAATTGAGTACATGACCGGCATTGATCTAGATCTAGATCTAGATCGACTTCGAACAAGCATGCTGAGGCTAAGCGTTGGGACAAGTGCCATGCACCTCGCAGCCATTGCTCGCAACTTTGTCGCAGTCTGAGAATCCTTTTTTGCAGGTGAACGTGCACGTCTTATATTGGCAAATAGGGGTGGCATTTGGAGGGGTTGGGCAGACAAAGCCACAGCTACCACAGTTGTTTGCGTCGAACAAGAGATCTTGTTCGCAGGCATTACTCGGAACCTTGTCGCAATCTTCACGTTCTCCTTTTTTGCAGTTGCCTGCACATATGCCGTGTGTGCAACCAAATTGGCCGTTGGGGGCTACGATGCAAGTACTACCACAACCGCCACAGTTATTCACGTCGATGTTCGTGTTCGTTTCGCAGAAGTTGCTCGGATCTTTGTCGCAATCTTCAAATCCTAGAAAATCACCAAAAAACTTGCAGAGGAAAATACAGACACCGCCGAGGTCGCAACTAGCAAAGGCGGTTGCGTTGGCCGGGGGACGTGGGCAGACGAAGCCGCAGCTACCACAGTTTTCGTTGCCGGCATTAATACCCACGAGATCTATCTCACAGCCGTTGCTGGGATCGCCGTCACAGTCCGCGTTTCCTGCGGTGCAAGTCAATGTACTTCCGCACACGCCGTTGGTGCAAGTAGCCGCACCAGTTCCATATTGGTTTGTAAGAGGCACCGGGCAAACGTTGCCGCACAGACCGCAGTTATTGACGTCGGTCTTCACATCTACTTCGCAGCCGTTGGCCTTGTTGTGGTCGCAGTCCTTCCATCCGCGCTTGCATTTGGAGCCACACTTGCCTTGCTTGCATGTGCGCTCGCTGTGAGGCGGAGCCCGCGGGCACTTGTGTTTGCACTTTCCGCAATTGTCCACATCGTTAAATCTAGTCTCTTTAGCATCTGCACAGCAAGCTAGTTGACAACCGGTGAGAAAACGAAACGAAAGACTATCATACTCAGGGGACACATGCGCCAACTTGTCAAGGTCCGTCACGCACCAATGTGAAGGCTGCAGAAGAGGAGTAGCACGCCGACGAGGATCATGACTCCATTGATAGCAGCACCAGTGGAAGCCATCATGGCGCAATTCTAACAACTGGGTGGTAACAATCACAAAGACGACCCAGGCGCACAGGTAAGGACTGGACGAGTGAGTACGGAGGAACACGGCAATTCTTATCCTCATGAGTCGTCCATATCTAGCTTGCGAAGAAAGTTCTACTTTACTCACGAGGATGTTGTCATGTGATGCAATGTCGGCGGCCTCTACCAGCATCCGGGATGGGGAAACGTGGATTTATAGATGTAGATAACTTAATTTTGAAACCATATTTGCTGCAATTCCAGATTAAGTCTCTGCTGCATCCTTTTCCCCATTTACGGACTCGGCTCTTCGTTATTGGTTTGTCGACTTGTGCAACATTAGGCGCACGACTCCAAATTAATAATACAAGGAAAAATAATATAAATGATTTCAGCATAATATGGGTTGGCTATAGTTGCTTGTAGAAGTGGGATGTAGGCCAGCGGGGTTCACTGTTTACCCTCTAAGTTTCCACAGTGGACCCAATCCTGCAATTTCCAAGTGGACCAACTCGCTTGATAAGACACTATTCAAGCTAGAATGTCTTGAAGGACCATAGTTCTCAAAAACTGGAAGAACTGTGGTGTGATGATAGAATTTTGGAAAGGGTATGTCATAAGAATCAAGGGCTGACGCAAGTTCTAATCCGGGCGCCTGTATGCCACTCACGAGGTGACTCTCTCAGAAAGTAGCCGGTGCATACTTGCATCAATTTATCATGGCGCACTAGTTGATTGGAGTGAGATGAAGATGTGTACCGGTGCTGTAGTTCTGCTATGGACTCGACTTGCACTTGAATGAAGTTATCATTCTGCATGCTACACTGGACAGTTTAATTAGAATGCATCGATCAATTAATTCTAGTTTCAGGAAGCTGTGTGCAGACAAAGATGGCTCTACAATATCTGCAAGAAGCGAGCCCTTTCAAAGACGGCATCCTCACCACTTGGTACACTAGTGAACAATGGATTGAATTTTATTGCATTCGTTGGCAGCCCACCCAAGTCAATGTACTGTTCAAGATTACAATTATGCATGGCTAGTCTGATCTCAACGCAAGGTGGGTGGTGTTGCTTAATCACCTGGCAGATGGAAGCATCAATGGCAGAGACGGCATATCAATAGGATGCGTTTCCTGCATGTGCATATCTGCAACTCATTTGTAAATTGCTGTACTACCTGTACCTTACTATTAAGCTTGTTAAGTTAGAAGGGAGGCTAGCATGGAGCCTTCCTTTCTTACATATGGGAGTTTCACGATATATTTAGTATGTTACATTTTCAATGTAATCTGCAGTTGAGCGTTTTCTTGATTCAAAGGTGTAGGATTGAATCCAGATGTATCTCAGAAATCCCATTAAGAAACACAAGCATCGACAGAATGCCTACAAATCTAGAATGTAATCCCGTGAAGTCTCATCTTTCACGTCTAGGTTATCAAAATGTTTGGGAAAAGTTGTGATATACGTGCCCCCAAGGGCAGAAATCGTCCTCAAGCCCTCAAATTTGGCGACCTAGGGATCAATGGAAATGAAATTTTTGCAAATTTTCCAACATAATTGTGAATGTCTGAAATGTTCACAATTTGTATGCACGATAAGGTTTTGAGTAAATCTTGATTGAATTTCGTCGACATGAAAAAAATGATATGTGAGTTTCCTACTCTTCATTGTAACATATTAAAGTGTTTCACAAAATATTCCTAAAATTTTAGTTTGAAGATTATTCGTGAAGATTCAAGTCAACAGAAGATTGGGAAAAAGAAAGTAGGAAAGAAAACTTGTGAAGGTCGTCTTTACTCGTGCACATACTCACAGTACAGATGGGGACTCCATACATTCCAATCAAGCCTAGGTCTCAACATTTGTACAAGCTTCAGGTTGTCAGGTACACGGTTTACACTTCATATATACATAAATGTTTACAGCTACACAAATGATCAGAGCCACCTTCGACGTCTCAAGAAATAACCAGCTTCTGCTCTATCCCTACAGCTATTCACAACTGGCCAATTGAACACTTGATACAGACTGTTTACACTTCCAGGTAAAAGAGAACAAATGAATGACAATCAAATATGAAATGGTTTGTTCGGTAAATAATCCAGCCATTCTGTAGGTGTTCCCTTGTTACGATGGAGACTTCTAAAAGTCCTGTAGTTTGGTGGGAGGTCCATACTGTCTAGCTCCTTCGGCTCCTGATCATATATAAAGAAAAATTAGTATATATTTCTTCCAATAGGATTTTTCCTATTGTACACCCAAAAAAGAATGATGAATTTCATAAGAAATGAGACAATAATAGAAAGTGACTTGCATAATTCAACATTTGTGATCTACAGTCAATTTCTAAAACGTTGAATGTGGAACATAGACCGCACTTTGTGATAGATTGGCTATGCACGCCATTGTAAGAGTTTGAAATCACTCACCCGGGGCGGTTTTAATAGCTTCATGCGGCACTCCTCCAGAGACTTGTCTCCTTTTTTAACGTTACAACTTGCGCAAGCAGTGACCTGGAAAATTTGTTCGAAGGTGTTAGTCAGATGCAATTCTAGAATGTTATACTTCTTGAAAAACACTCGAGAATTTCTAGAAAACCTGCACGACTCAAGAAACATAAACACAGTGCTACAAAATCAAAAATAAAAGAAAAGAAATGCGGATATTCAGGAATTGAAACCTATGATAGGTGGCTCCTTTGCAATACTGGGCACTACTGAGGCGCATCCCAAAGAGCAAGTAAAGATGATGTTTGTAGGAGTAATACTCAGCCGCAGAATGTAATGCAACAATAACATAAGTTCATGCTCTAAAAGTTTACCAGATTTTCCCATTCCCAACCACCTCCGCGAGAGGCTGCCAACACGTGATCAATAGTCAAGTCTTCTCCCCTCTTATTGCAATACCTGCGAAAGCATTGAATTCTCTCCATATGTTACCGGTAGTTACTATGATCGAGGTCCGACATCGATGAATAGGTACAGTTTCGGTCATTAGGAAGTTCCATGTCCCCTTGTCCTATCTCACCCTCCACACACTATTCAATAGACTAGTTATTTACTATGTTTTCCACTTGAGAACAATGTCAGAACCCCCAAGCGTTACCATTCAACACAACCGCCCTAATCAATGTTAGGAAGCACTTACTGGCATCTAAACTTGTCCCTCAAGAAGATGTTGTTACGATTGAGGGTGAGCTTCACCTTCTTGTTTTTAGGCGTATGAACAAAACTGCTAACCTGCAATCACAATAGACCTCGTAACTCAGATAACAGAACATTGGAGTTCTCAAGTGACTTGATAGATTTATGCGATACTAATAGAATGTACTCTACAGCAGGCATTCAATCGCATTTTAGGAGGGCATTAGAGGCGTACCCTAAGTACTGCTGGAAGATAATACGCTCTTTGGGTTGACAAGATAGCTTGATCATAGTATTCTAATACGTCTGCCTGCGACCACAAACAAGGAAAACAATAAAGAAACCTCAAATATGGAACACAGTCTAAACAACTTCTGACTTAAAGACATTCCACTCAGCAGTAAGCGATGCTACATGATCAAGAACGTATTAAAAATGGGAACGTATGATCAATGATGTAAGAACGTAATAAAAATGGGAACCCAGATAAAGACCCTGATAAGCATGAGCTAACACCAACAGCATACCTTCTCTAGAATCTCTAAACAAAGAGCTCGCTTCCAGTTCACCACATTGACTGGTCTGTCCCACCGAACAAAACAAAGATTATGAGATCACGACAGATCATCCCAACTACAGAGCCATCAGTAACAAGCAAGTCGGAGAATTGACTGCTACCAGAAGCAGATCCTAAACAATGCAATCGCTGTCGAAGCTAAGAAAAGGTCACAGAAAGAATACAAACAGAATATCATGACAAGACCTAATTCATTTATAATCAAATAATTGTACTTCGAAATCATACGGAAAATTGTGACCTGAAGTACCTGTATGATAGGTCAAGTACAAGAGCTCGGAAGATCTGGAGCTCATCGTCGTCATCCAATCCATCAAGGTCGTCTTCAACATTACAAAAGTCAGCTGGGGCTAAATTGGAGTTTCCCATGCTGAGAGAATCAGTTCTCAAAGCGCCATTCGAGCTATCACACGGCTTCCCCTTCCCGTTCTGTTGTTCTACCTTCTTCTTCTGCTTCCCATTTCCATGATGCGCATGTCGCTTAACCTTTGTCTCACGACCTTCAATTACAGCACGAGTGACAATGCGCCTTGGTCTTCGTAATACCCCATTCAGATCACCCACCTGCAATGATGATAAAACAGCAGAATGGAAACCCCTGTGCTGTAACGATTGATAGATGTCTCGATCGGGAAGCAGGTGCTGCAGACAGCTACTATGGATGTGCAAAGTCTGGGTCTTTATGAGACTCATGGCTGCCTATTGGCTCCCAAAATCCAAGCGTCAGAATCCCCGATGCTTTCTATTGCCGCTACTCAAGATGAAGACGCAGGGCTTGACCCCCACAATCCTTGAAGGCCAAGACACCAGCCCTAAAGCAAGATACACAGGAATCGGAACCTCAGAACCGATTGAACGACACAATTACCACAATTCCCACAATACACCCTAAAGCCGAAGTAACTCACAAGCCAGCTCACAAAACATTGCAAACCAAAAAAAAACCACTACTTCCCTTCCAGAGAACTCACCCAAAAACAAAAACAAACTAAAATGGAAGAATCAAAAAATAAAAAACGTGAGTAAGCCCAAATGCAAAATTGAGCTTTTGACACCAAAATGGCATCAAATACAGATCACCTACTTACGCCATCAACTAAGCCATTCTGCTACACAACAACTGACCCTCAACAAAGCTCCAAAATTCGCAGAAACAAAAAAACCAAGACCTAGCTCCACAATTGATCACACACAACCCGCATGCTGCACTACAAAGGACCCAAAAGCTTGACCCAAAAGCTTCAGCCTGTGGAGATGAAACTGGCATGCAATCAGATTAGATTCCAACGACCATGGATTGCGAGGAGCCCAGAGTGGCATGGTACCTGATCAAAGATGGCCGGGAAAATGTGGGAAAAAATCGGTTGGGCAGTAAGGTGAGATGGTGGAGATGGTGGAGATGATGCAGGCAACACGATCAACACAAGGAGTGAGCTGCGGAGGAGAAGGTGGCGAATCGGCGATGGAGGTGGTGGTGCGCTTCGAGCCATCCATGGGCTCAATCTGGGGCTCCGGTTGTGTCACCGGCTCACCCCGTCTCCCGGTCTGCCCTGTCCCACATGTGGCCGATGTGGCCTCGCAAATTTGTGCATCATTTCCATTTTCAAGCATATCCTGGTTGACTCAGAATATTCTAATTTTCCATGTCTTGTGGGTTAAAACTTAATACCTCTCATCTGGGTTTCAGTGAACAGATTTCTAGGACATCTCTAACATTTTATGTTATTTTATGACCCAAATGGAATAAGTTTAGTATACTGCAAGCGAATTGCATCTTGGAGTTTCGTTACCCACATATTTTATGATAGAAATGAAATGCAATTCCTTTGCCGAGATATCTGAAACTATCTGAGTCCAGTTCCAGAATATTTCCAAGCTCTACCTTTTTCCCGAACTTGCAGCAAAGTTATTGCAAGGAACTGTCAACTGTGAATTACAGGTGACAGGAATGGATTCACACTCTGGGCATTTCAGAACTTCAACTGATTACATTTTTATTTTTATTTTTTTGACACAAATAATGGGAACTGATTGCAATGTTCACGTTGCTGCTGCTTCATTGAAACTATGGTTTGAAGCCATCTAAGTTAGTATACTGTCCATTGTTTGAGTGAACACATTGGATGTAATATTCATGTGTGGAAGGATTTTGAAGAGAGTACCATACCTGGTTAGGGGAAACCTTGGGCAGCCAATCGCATTACAAAGTTGGGCACTCGGAGATTGCAGAATAAGAATCCATGTTGGATGGGAGACTGCTTTTGAGATGGATGAACCGGGCATTGGACTTGAACGCTTTGAGGAATATGCTTGCAAGTTCCAATGGTAAACTTCTTGAGCCATTGTTGGCGTGGCCTGTTGCTTGACTCAAGCACCACTGTTTAATAACTCTATCCCCATTTTCATTCTGTGATGGAAAGGTGTGCATTTGTGTGGTGTGAATGGGTTACTTTGGGGTTACTCCAACAGCACCGCCGTGCCTTGGATCCATGGTTGTTTTGGCATGGTACCGTATTTTGATTGTCTCAAAAGGAATTGTAAAATGGCAAATGTTTTGTTGTTTTCAACGTTTCACTTGTGACTGCAAAGAGAAGCATTCTTTCAATATGATCCGAAATGGGTGTAAGCATTAGATTTCTTTGTAAATCCACCCAAGTTTCATTTACAAATCCACCTCATATTTTAGATTCTTCGCCTTCCTTGCCCATGTAATTAGAGCATGTGTTTTCAGAATTCTAATTTATTTTTTATCTCACTTCAGCATGCTACGAACTTTCGAAATGGAGTGATTTTCCCACGACATGGGCAACAAGATTTGAATGCAAGGATCAAAGTTCAAAAATATTATTCCTAGGAATGTTTCAAAGGTTGTAAAACCAATTAATCACCCTCCATGAAAAAACCAACCTGATTAAAAATAGAAATTTGGGACCCTGTCATCAAAATTGTAGTCTACTTGTAAAACAAAATTTCTGAATGATTTATCAAAAAAATTCAAAATTCTATTTTTAACCAATTTGGTTTTTCCATGGAGGGTGAGATTTGTTGACCCTGCCTATTATAAAAAAATACAAGTTCCCAGGTTCCAGAGCCTAATTGATTTTCACCTGAAGTTGACCTGTACTTCACTTTGTTCAAGTTTTTGACCATTTTTAAACTTCCACCTTGTTATTGCAAACAATTCAGAAGTTTTAAGTTTTTTTAATCTTAAAATATTATGTGATAAGAAAAGGGAAAGCATTGCAAAGCAAAGCAAGACACAGAGCAATTGAAGTCAGTCCAGTTTGAGGCATGAGAGCTACTAAAATAAAATTGAATGAGATTATTATTTTAGAGAGGCACATATAGAAATAATATTCCAGGTGGCAGGGACGCAATCAGGATCCGTTATCCAAATGGATTGTGCGCAACTGCGAGCAGATAGTCACGCTGTCGTCGCTGCGCCCGCGACCATCACCTCGCAGCCTTCGCCATCGCCATCACCGCACTTCCACGCCCACTGACCCAGCTCACTCTCGCCGGACTCAGTTGCTGCTACAGCTGCTGCGATGGCCACGGCGATGGCGGCCTGCTCGTCCATGGCAGCCACTGCCACCACCTTCACCGCGTCCCCTGCGGCCCCTGCTTGCCAGCTCCGGAGTCGCCCCTGCATGCTCAAGGCCGCCTCTTACAGGTACACTCTCGCCCTCCCATACATTCAATCCACACCTGAGAAGTATGAACTCGTATTGTTTTACATCATCTCCCATGTTCAAGGTTTGCCCAAACCACATAGCTCTAGCGAATCATCTCGCTGGGACATGTGGGATTGACAACTTTCTGAGCTGAAGATGGTACTTTGCGTTTTCGGTCTTCAGCTCTTGAATGTTGTATGCCTATGTTGCGAGCTGCATTGATGGTGTTTCCGGTTGGGAATGAGATTTGGTTCTGGTCTTGAGGAGCATTCCTCGTTAGCCCAGGTTTCCGAATGGTAGGCATGTTATTGAAATCACGTGATGGTTTATTCTTGTTATCATATCTTGCCGCTAGAGCTAGCATGTGGAAGGTAGCGTAGCTGGTGTGTTTTGTTTTCCTGAATAGCTGCTTAGTTAGGATTTTGATGGACTGACATAGATTGTTGTGATAGATTTATGATGTGGTTGGCTCACTCTACGAAATTTGCAGATGATGTAGGAGAATGGTTACTGCATTGGAATTGTTTGATTGTAGCTTGCTGCGAGAGTTTATTTCTTGGGTAGGTAGTGAAATTGTAACAAGCTTCTGTTTTGTCACTTGGTGCAGATGGTCAGGGGTACATCTGAAGAGTTTTCAGAGACACTTGGGGACGCGGTCGTCGCTCTCGGAAGCATCGCAGGTGACGAGGGCTGGAGTGCAGTATGTGGACCCTGAGGAAGCCCAGAAGATGGTGTCGGAGGATGGCTACCAGATCATTGATATTCGTGACGCCTCTCAGTACGACCGCGCTCACATCACCAAGAGTACCCATGTGCCTCTCTTCATTGCCAATGAAGACATGGACCCTGGTAGACCTAATTTCACCCACTCCATTCCTCCGTAAACCTTCTGCACGCTAAGAGATTGGCAAATGAATTTCACTTGCTCGAATTCAACCCGTGGTTTGAATGATCCTAAGATAACACCGACTTGATGTTTTATTATTTTATCCACTATTCGAGATTTGGAGCTAGAGTGGGCACGAGAAGTGGTTTAGTTTGTGACCTAGGTTGATCCCGTGGGTTCAGGAACTTTGATCAAGAAATTTGCTCACAACAGTTTTGCCGGAGCCTTTTATGGACTGGCCTTCACGAAGGAGAACGACGCTTTTCTTCCCACTATCCGGAAGCAGTTCAAGAAAGATGACAAGATCCTCATGGTTTGTCAAGAAGGACTTAGGTCAGTTTCTAGTAACGTCCACTCCGACCTAGGAGGAAGTAATTGCAATGTTGGTGTGTTTTCTAATTTCAGTCTTTAGAATCATATCTTTAAATTATCGAAAGTTACTGCGTCCACCTCGTGAGCGTTTCAGTTATCAACCTGAAGATCACTGTGATTTGCTCGTGCTTATTGTAGTATTTCGTCTTCTCAAACGGAGGTAATTGAACAAATAAATTGCAAATGATTTTACAGATCGGGTGCCGCTGCTGAGAAGTTAGAGGAAGCAGGATACGAAAATGT
This sequence comes from Ceratodon purpureus, assembly GCA_014871385.1. Lineage (NCBI taxonomy): Eukaryota > Viridiplantae > Streptophyta > Bryopsida > Pseudoditrichales > Ditrichaceae > Ceratodon > Ceratodon purpureus. The sequence goes on along the minus strand of CM026421.1, from coordinate 8,617,301 downwards.
AGCTTATCTCATTAATGGGTTGCAGAAGGTTAAGCCGGGTGAGTACGCGGGATAAAACTCTTGGTTTACAGTTTTTAAATGAATTTGAGTTTTTGACGGACGTTTAAGGGCCTTAACCTTGCTCAAGTCTCGTTGTACTCATGAGTATGTTATGGTGTCTGTTTATAACCAGGTACGTTTGAGAAGGAGGGACCCAAAGATTTGTGTGACGCAGGCAAAGCAGGGCTTGTTACCATTCAACAACCGTTCTCGGTTGTCCTCGGCACCATTCTTATCAGTAAGTTCTCCCTGCTTGTCCAGCATGCTCTTTAACCCTGGAATAGTGTTTTCCTGGGTTGCACAATTGAACAAGTAGAGAACATCGTCTTTAACCTATGATTGATCCTCGTCCCGTTTTGATTCGTTTGATTCTAAATCGTTTGTATTTGTGGTTGCAGTTGCCCTACTCTTCTTGCAATTTTTCCCCGATCAATCAAGCCAAATTTTGAAACAATTCATGACGCCTCAATGAGTATCCACCTGGCCAGCCGGGTAGCCCCTTGTCCACCACAGCGCTCGAGAAACCAGCATGATGTCAATAGGCAGTCCAAGATCATCTAGCAACTGGCATACGTTGGAGACGCGCCATTTCTAGCAGATGTCCGAATGATACAAGACGCTAGTTCCTTGAGTTCATAGGGAAAAGAGATCTTAGAGAAGCAACAATTCATTGGATCTTCTGGAACCGGTATGTTTGTTCAGCATGGAAGCTCTATCACGCAGTCGCGTGGAAGTGTGTGGTTGTACTTTAAAAAATGAATGGAATGTGGGATCCAGAGGGCCATTTCCCAGACTCGTTTGTTTTCAAGAATGGTGCAGGCTATTTCAACAGACCGTGCGTTCCTCCGTGTTCTGATGAATTTAATGGTTCATCACAGGATTGTATGTGAAGGACAATCGAACTTTCATTATGTAGATATGAAAGGAAATTGTGTCTAGAATGTACTCCGATCTTTGAAGCAGAGGTTTTCGATTGGTTTTCAGGATTTCAATCTAGCTTGAAATATTTTTTCTGCCTACACCCCTGTGACCGATGTCCAAGTAGTTTCGAAGTCAACACTTTTACATAGTTATTTACACTTCAATTTAATCTTACAATCTCTTTAACTTCATTCTACCTCATTGACAAAGATGAACTTATTTAACTTTTGTATGGAAGATGGTGATATTGCACTTGTTCACCAGATTGGGATAGACAATATTGATACTCAGGCTTAGCCAAATATTCCAACAGAGTGCACACAAACCATGAAACGAATATATATGATCAAACTCATTGCATCCACAACCATACACCCCCAGAGGTGATCACAGAGAACAATTTCAACGTCGTCTTTCCCAGTCTGGTTAGCAAGACAGAAGTGACAAGCTTCTTCATTGATGCTGATATAAACAACGCTGGGGGAATCATATCTCGTTCACTCTCACGCCGGCCAGCCATTTGAGGACGTTGCGTGTCAAAATAAGAACAGGGTTAAGGAGTTGACTACCAGGAAATTATACAAGTGCACGTTTGAGCTGAGACGCTGCAATTGTTGCTTAATTTCTAGAGACACCAGAAATGTTGAACAAGAAGCAACTCACTGTTTCCACTTAAAAATTTAGGGCCTAATTCAAAAAACAGAATCTCACTGAATGAACTCGACATGTATCAAGAGATACCTTTAGCTTGGCCCTTTGGTCAGCCATTGAAAAATCTATCAATCCGGACAGTCGTCTAATCAGACACATTCTATATTACACAGGTATTAAAAATAAAGAAGGCTAGTCACTAACATTCAAGAAAATGTTCAAGTTGATCATACTATGTCTAAATACCCGTTGCAATCTAAAAAATTGGTGGTTATTGCTATTACTGCATACTCGGAACCACAGGAGTTCGGCGCGATCCACGCCAGGATCCCTCATTTTATACCGACCAAAGTGTACACAGACTCATCACCATATTCAGCTGGGAATTTTGTATTCTGCAGATCCCATGTACGTAGGTCCAATTGGACTCGGGAGGTTGAAACTCATCAGCAAAATGTTGAATGTTTCTGCCGCCAACTTGGGTCCGGCAGACCCACTCCAAAGCTGTATCACCTCAATGTCCAGCAACCTGAAAGCGGAAAACGTCTTCACATCCGCCCAACAATGCGCGCGCCGTCAGGTTCGCAGAAGACTCTCTGCACCAATTCAAGCCTCATAGCTAGTCCTGAATCCTAGAACCAGCCGACAGATCAGAGTCGAAAACGTACAGGCGATCCTGGATAACGTATAAATGGAGTGTATTCGAACTCAAGCAAACCCGCACCAGTGAAACCACCACACTGGTGATCCTCAACGATCACATCCGAAACCCTCAGTCACGAGTCAAGGCATTGCCGCGCAGGGCATTGCTGCTCTCAAGGTTTCCAGCATAACTCCAACGTTTCGTTTCTTCCGGAGGTACTTTCACTAATTCGTGATCTTTCTTCAGAGTCGTATCCACCTTGTCGCCGGGCCAGTCCGACAGAACTGGCTTGAAGTTAGGCCCTCGTATTACGGCATAACTGTCACCATTGTCGTGAGGGGAGTTCGGAATCTGGTGCTGAAGCGGACTAAGAATCGGAGAAGTATTTGGAGAAATCAACGGAGTCGTGTAAGGAGTGGTCATCGAAGGTGTCTGCACGTTGTGGACTACATTCGACCTCTTGATTTGGTTTGTTGGTCTCGATGGCGGGGCTGGTGGAAGCGTCATCGACTTCTTCACAATGTCGTCTGCGTACAGAACGTCATCAATCCGTGCAATTATATTGAACGCTAAACTCTCCAGCACCCGCGAATAGCTCTCCAAAATCGACTGGCCCACATCCTGCAAGTAATAAACAACCAACACCCCATAAGTCTCTTTAGGGTCACAATCAGCTTCTTATACATGGCATGAACGGCAGCAACCTCGCCCCATCAAGATCCGGACCTGCTGGAAGAGAAGCCGAACGCCTAAAACCAAGGTACAAAAGCCCCCAGCACCAAAAAACCGGAAGTATCAACTGCTAGATAAAAGCCACTCAACCTAACTCATGGAGGGCAAAATGTTAAGGACGAACTCGGACAATCGGAAATAGGCCTCAACCAACCTTGTTGTACTGAATCTTGTTCATGTCCAGAGCAGTTTGGGGCAGCCCCGGAAACTTCAGCTTCAGGCTCAGCAGCATGGATTCAGCTTTATCCGCGATCTGCTCTCTCCTGTTCTCATCAGCAACTACGAGCTCTTTCATCATTCCCCAAGATGATTTAGCAGCCGCGTTTGAATGCTTCGACTGAATCTTGCGTCGCCACACCAGAATGGCGGTCTCTAGCCTATTCGCCACTTCTAGTTGACTGTGCTCACTCGACAGGTCCACCATCGACAACAGTTGGTCGGCTGGAAAATTGTCTGACGATAGGTGCTTGTAGATCGTATCGCCCAGGCTGGACTTGCCATTCTGCACAGCGAACAACCATCCACGGCATCAGCCACATAACAATCAAGGAGCGGTGCATCAATGTGGCTACACACTAACCATTCACGTCTCATCTCCTAATACATTGCTAGGCCTCTGCAAACTCACCTTAGGAAGGGAATCCCAATACACATCAGGAACTTCCATCTCCATCAAAACCTGAGCGTTGATTGCCATGGCAGCCTTCAGGATCTGGCTGATGGCTTCTCTCTGGTGCTGAAGCTTGCGTCTCCCCTCCTCGGAAAGCCCATTCACTGGAACCTTTGGGGTTGGAAGCCACCACTTCTCCTCTTGTCTCTGCATCGACAGCCTTGATCCACTCTTGCTCTCCTTCTCCGCCATTACAATACCGCGGTCCACGTACCAGAATTCTGTGTCAGTATACGAATCCAGAGAATCCTGCACATACGAACCCAAACACCGAACAGTCAGATTAATCCAGGATCAGAAAGCATCTTCTCAGCCAGTCGAGTATGCAACCTCATACCACACCGCTTTCACAACTCTCAGCATCATCCATCGTGCCAATCATAGTCATTGCGAACTATCCAAACCAGTCCCAATGCCGCAATGACGTCCGAGTCATTTTTAAAACTCCACATGTTATTGTTCTGTCAAGTGATGGCACAAATGGGTATGCCAATCATCTCCACTCATTGTATCCATAACCTTCCTCACAAAGTCTTGAACTGCCATATCATCTGCTAAAAAACGACCTGAAACCCCACGGGACAGAATGGAGTAACAAATGAGCGACTGATTACCAGGAGCATGGCGTCAAGCTTGCGCAAGGCTGGCAAATTGATGTGGAGATCAGACCGCGGTCTTGTGATCATCACCTGCTCCATGTAAAAATGTAGCTTATCAGCTCAAAATGTCCTATATATTCTACATATGAGTGGCTTTCCTCAAAATTTCACCAGACTCAAAGGCAAGACTATCGTGTTAATATTCATCTCCTGTAACAATCCGCACCTCTGTGCTGCTCCCATCAGGGAACGTTTGCCATGATGGTACAAGCTCCACAATATGGTCACTCACGGACAGAAGCCACTCCATTTCTCTCCGCCATCTTATTCGTCGTTCGTCACACAGTGGTTCCAATCTCCACAGCTCACCAAAAAGTGACGCTGCAATTCCCAGAATCAATATGCACCTTTAGAACAATCCATCCCCCATGCTGCGAACCATGTTAGGTTATGCCTCGGCGGCCCTATATTCTCGTAATGCTAACATGAAGCATCCAGCACTCGGGATGCAATCTGCGTCTTACGAAACCATTTCTTCAACATATGTGAGAATTGATATTCTGCTACTACCCTTTCGCTCTGACTAGAAAACAACATGCCAGCCCTTACCAGAAAGATTTGTGACGGCATTTGATATGGCCAGCGCAGTGCTGACACCCTTTCCACCACCCGACATATCCTCTCCAAGCAACAGCTTCGCGAACCGCTCTTTCATCAACTCCACCTCTGTCCCCATAAGAGCAACAAGAAAACATCAGCGTCGTCGCAACTCACATACCATCGTCAGGTGCACAACCCATTCTGCTACGCGACGCTTCCAATAACAAACAGAGACACGAAGCCTTCTACTTGCGAAGTCAACATAATGGAACAAATTTTGAGGGTCGTCTTCCAACCTGAAAGCTCTGTTTCCCGCTTCTCTCTCTTCTCTTCCCACATGAATGTACTCCCCCGTAAACTGCCCGTCTTCGAAGACGGAAGCGACGGCCCGTCACAAGACCTATCCCTGCAGCCACCCAACGGCCACCCTAGACACGGAGACGACCCGTCCGAGCAACTAGCGGACTCGTCCGTTTGCGTGTCGTGACAATAACTGAAGCTCAAGTCTCTGTCTCCCGTCCAATCTGACCGGTCATCAGTACTGATAGTACTCGCGCCATCGTCCATACTCCTTCGATCACAAGCCTCTACATCAGGTAGAGACTCCACAAACCCTCCCTGTATCCCGTAACTCCGAATATTGGGCATTCCTCAGAAACTCCTGCTTAACCCAAACCAAAACTATCACCACCCCGGGACGCAAAACCGCAGCAAACTAGAGCCACCTCCAAATCCAAAAACCTGCAAAACTTGAGCACAAAGTGCGAATGTGGCTTCGGAAGCGGGCAGAACGGAGACTATCCCTTGTCGTTGAACAGATTTAGAACCGAAAGGTCCACACCCACTAGACCTCCTGTCAAGCAACATCGACGTTTTCCAATCTCGATAGTGCAAGTTGAGTGTCGATGATCAGAATACGAAGTCGGCACTCACTAGCTCGAGAAAACTGCGAGGTGGAATGGGATATGGGACGCTCAAGCACGATCCCCAGTGAAGGATGAAGGCCAACCAACGGACTCGGGGAAGCGAAGAAGCATTAACAGCCGGAACTGGCGCAGCCGGGAAAGACGGCCGCGGATGAAGTGGCGAACCAGGTGACGAAGACTCGGAAGTGCGGTTCATGCTGCTTTGTCACGTTCACTGATGGCTCTACTTTTGTCCTTCTGGCTCCATTGAATCACGGGATGTAGCATAATGTGCTACTGTCCTTGTTAGGCAGCGCTCCGATCATGTCGGATGCGGTGATCGATCGCCCCGAAGACTTGGAAGTTGGAACTTGGAGGTTGCAAACTTGCATCCTGTGCATGGTCAGCTTAGGGTTGCATGTTTTGGAATTGAGCCTGCAGGTATGTTTTCGAATGGGCTTGCATCACCAGTTTCCGTTTTTAAGGACTACCTAATGTTGTTGATATCAGTCAGAGCCGCAGGGCAATAATTTGGGATATTTAATTGTTTCCTCATGTGATGGTTTCGAGATGCCAGGTCGTTGCGGTGCCATTTACTGTACGTAACTTGTTTCGTTCGTAGATGTATTCACCATGTGAAGAACTTTGCTCCACGATGAGGCTCATAATTCCAATGCCATGCGTGGTTGGTTTCGACAACAGGTTGTGGATCTTGTGTCTGAATATGTTACCAGGATTGCACGTAATTGTCAGCGTTTCTTCGGGAGGATTTTGTATGATATGTGTACTGGTCACTGCCGCCGTCGTTGTGAATGTGGGGCTGGTTTAAATGGCTGAATGTGTTTTTTAATTTGTTATATGCGAGTCAAACACTGTTGCGCTGGCTTTGCACAATGCGAGGAAGGTCGTGAATTTGGTCGCGAATTATGCCGATGGGATCTTACTTTCTAGCGTAAAATATTGTATTCGAAAACAACATAATCAGTGCGAAAATTAGCCCCTCTTAAGTGTCCACAAATATAGATTAATGAATCATTTGTGAGAGGCTCATAAGAATGACCTTTCGTGCAGAATTTAGGACTCGTCGAATAAGGTGAAGTTCAACACATCTGCTGCTTACAATCACAACGCATCTGTTCTGATTCTTCTGAAGGACGTCTGCTACATTCACAAAGTTTGATTATTTGATCAAGTCGTTTATCTAATGGCACACCCTGCCGTTTAACCATGGAAGTTAAACTGTGGCTGTAAGAATGTATTAATACTAAAGTTTTATCAAGGAGCCGCGTCTCGGGGGTTGCGAGGAAGAACCTGAACCAGGCACAGCCTCCGCGCCAAGCTCTATTTTAGCAAACTATTTCTCTCCCCTTTCTTGGTTCCTGTTACTATTACACACACCCTCGCTCGTCTGAACGGTCAGTGACTCAGTCATTTGTTGACTAACTGAGACTGATATTAATTTTTCCAGAGAATTACACCGGCCCTGCAGTCTTCCCTTCCACATGTGCACTTTCATTCAGACGGCATTCCTATGCCCACTTTTACCGACGAAAACTACCCAACTTAGCCAGCAGCTCGGCATCGGCTTCTCATTGTCTTTATTCCGATGATCCATCATCTATGTACTTTCATAAACTCTTCAGGTTTCGATGTATCTCTACAGATCGTTAGTTGTGCTTTCAGCATTACTCCAATGACCTGTTATTAGTTCGCATTGAGGAATCCGACATGGAAGGACGTTTCTGTAGCATAAGATAATGACTCATCGGTCATACTAACTTAATGTTCCCAGATGTACATGGTCCTTTAGCACACGGATTGTGCGTCTCCTTTGCTTCAGCAGCTTGTCCTCTGCCTCGTTCTCACCGACCTAGCTTGATTTGACTGAGGTTGCATATGCTTTCCGTTCTCTCGGAGGTGACTTCGTTGTAGATCAGGAGGGGTGTCATTCTTACGGGAATAGTTGTGCTCATTCGAAGAGTAATCACAGAAGAAATTAACCTATGTTCCCATATTCTTGCTCAACCTCTTCTTTCTTTGCGTGATTGTATCGCCATTTGTGTTACAAACCTTGACACAGAGTCTTGATCGCTTGGCCATCTGATACTAGAATCAGTCTCCTATTTCTAAGCCTTACTCAGTTGAGGGTTGCCAGGGAGGAGAAGGTCGAGGTGTGTTTTCGAACAGCCTAGCAGTACCAGCATTCATTCAAAGCCTACCTAGTTGACAACAGTCAGCCTATATTGTGCAAGATGTGGTGAAATTCAAATTTCAGAAGACCCAGTGCAACAATGCTCACCTGACAGATTAATGAGATAAAAGCAGTGTGCAATGGCCTGAATTAGTGGACTTTTTGATGAGCTACACTTCCATCAAATTCAAAATACACGGTGCCCCGTGCATCACTTCATGTTGTTCGGGCCACATCTCAAATGGCATGTACAACACCACGTTAAATAACACATTTAGTAAATAACATTCGTTCAACTAACATTGTTTTTAACTAACACTCGTTTGTCTAACTGCAGCTTGGAGTGTATCACTTGAATCCCTAAGCCGGTCATAGCATTACCATCCTATTTGCAAAACTGATGCTGCTGTCGATCCTTCATCACATAGAACACAGCTCCTCCATCTGTAAGACAATTCGCCACGATGTCATCAAAATAAATCTAGTAACTTGAGCTATCCGCTGGGTAAAACCTAGAGTATCTTAATATAATTGATAAAAATACCACTAATGTAGTGCATCCTCTTAAACTTAAGGTTAAGAAACTGATAGTGCTGAATAAAAACTTCACTTACATTGCAGAAGTCTTTCTCGGTCGATCTTCCAGGCCCGTCATTCAAGCACCCAACATAGGCACTTGATACAATCCAACGTGAGATCCTTCACAAAGATCACAACAAATCCAACAACACACATCTATCTGACCTTGTACTAGAGCGGGCCAAGTTACAAGGGGCAAGGTTCTAACTACAAGGATACGCTCGATGTAACGTTTGAATAACCTAAAGAGCAGCTCTATCCCAACTAGTCATTTTAATACCCACATCCGCAAGGGGTAAATCACGAAATCAATAATGGTGAACATATCACCGTACAAACTGCATTCGCTGGACTATTCATGAATTTCCTAATACTAAAACGTCTCGCTTTTTGTAACTTTTGGTCAATTCCATGTGTGGGAAAACGGTCGTTGATATGGGATTTCCATAATATTACTGCTTCATTACCGAACTGAGCGCGGTTGCTTCACCTGGAGGCAAGCTGCCGAGAACAGACTGCATTTGATCACCGTACTGTGCGCATAATTGCATGACAGCCCTACCAATGCCTATCTTGACATCTTGCGGGGTATCGTTGGACTCCACAGCCTTAGCAAATACAGGAACAAGTTGGGGAACCAACGGGATGATCTGCAGAAAAATTTGCATAAAGTTAGTTCATAGTAATTAGAGAACAAGCTCCACGGTTAAGATAATTAATATGAAACATAGAAATTTTAAAAAGAATTTCGATAGACAAATCTGGACAGGAATACAACCATTCAGGAAGATATCTCAAAGACATATCTTCAATACACAATAGGTTATAACAGTGAACAAAATAGTAACATGAACAAAAAGATATCAGCACGAGCAAAATATCAAAGGCGCACCTCAGAATGACCAGCTAAAATAAGGCTGCACAAGCAACCATATACAATTTCCGACTCCTCCATGTCCTCCTTCAAAGGCAAAGCTGAAATAAGAACAGGCAAAACCTGTGGCAAACACAAAGGAAGATCAATGACAAGACAGTATTGTCAATACAGCATGCTATGGTTCACAAAATACTTATACTAAAACGCCCAAGCAATTTACCATACTAGTTCCACACAAATACGTGGTCCTGGCCGAAGAGTACAACTTTAAGTATTAGATGTACTTGCATAAACCTACCAGCTACTGTGGATCGTCTATTTATTCAAGGGCTTCGAAAAACTAAGGGTACTATTTCTAGAACACATCTGAAAATTAAACACTCTGACATCTCGAAAGCATGCAAAACAGCATGCAGAGAAACCTCGACATTAACTTGATAACATGGATTGCATTATTTATAGAATAGAAAATCAAAGTATTAACCTGATTCAATGGAAGCACGTGAGGCTTAGTCGTGATCATGCGGGCAACTGCTCCGGCTGCATTATCCCTGGTCCCATTGTCTTCTCCAGCACCGAAAAGAGGATGCAGTGCCACTAGTATGGTGTTATAATGTCTAGAGAAAAGTAAGTCAAGAAATCTCTCAATAATTTGATGCAAATTTGCAAAACCCAGACACACTTAACTTGACCTAGATGTTAATCAGTAGAGAGAAAATTTGATTGCCAGGCCGATTGTCAGATTTGAGTCCAGTCCATTACACAATAAATACACACGAACTTCCTGCATGTCTCTAACCAATAAATGCCTACTCCAGTTAGAAAAGGGATACGGTAGTGCAACATCTCCGCCATTCTTGCACAACTCGCCAATGCAGTATGCTGCATTCCGCCGATTCGTTGCATCTGGTGACGCCAACTCCTTAAGAGCGATAGGCATGGTAATCTGAACATGTCACAAGCAAAGACTGAAGAGCTGCCATAATACATAGATAAGGGATAGTGTTCGTAAAATCAAGCCACCTCGACGAATCACCATCCACTATCAAGAGAGCCATGTAATGGAGGTATATATAAAATAATAATGATTATATTACACACCTCCACGTAAGGTGTGATAGAATTTCCAATCTCTTTCGCCACCTCAGCAACACAGGCAACTGCCATTGTCCGATCATTGGGAGGACGTGAAGCTTTCTGCATATTTGACAAAGAACATCAATCCAGCATCAGTAGCACTAAAGAATCTCATAAACAACAAAGTAGGAATCAACACCATAAATTCTACCAAAAACCCCTTGTAAAAGCAATCAACTCCAAATACTACGAATAACTTCCAGAGTGAACCACTTTAGAACTATCCAAACTTAGTATTAAATGAGGAAACGCAAAGACTCCAAACTACACAACCACCAGCTCTGACCAACATACCGCAAATTTCATCAATGGCTCAAAGAATGGCCGAAATAGAGGCTCGAATGCACCCCCCATGCATTTTCCCAATGCCGGCAGAATGTCTGTTACAGCATCAATGAGAAGCTCGTCGTGCTCCATGTCATCCTCGTCACCTTCACTGTCAGTATCTCCTGTTTGTTGGCACACAGCTTCCTGACGCAGCAAACAAAGTGTGGCCTCGCACAAAGGTGTAATAACTGCCAACACCCACTACCGCGTCAGCAATAAATGCGAATAACACAGGGAAACAGAACAAAATTCCAAAAACACTGCTAGTATATGTAAGACGTCAGGTTTGATCTTACGAACTGCACACAGAAAAGCCAATGAAACTGGATAGAGAAACAAGTCTAAATTCGAGAATGAAGGAAGGAAATAAGACATCAACAATCACTTCAGCTGCCTTGACATGTATTGATTACAAACTTACACTGTTGTATGCTATCAGCAGAGACAGTCTTCAGAACTTCTGCTACGCAAGTGCACACTTGAGAGACGGTATCTTTATCGTCATCCTCATTCATAAGTTTGATGTACTGCTCCATAATCAGGTCTGCCCAAGTTTACATCCTTAACACGTAAGAAGCCAAGCAATAAAGTGGCTGGGAAAGTTCGAAAACGACGAAGCAATTACGTTGTTCTCATACGCAAAAAAAAAATATTCTTCTCTAATTCAAACTGAGCCTACATAGGCATAACTCACCTAAGACATGTTTTACTTCTGGAGATATCTGCAAAAACACAAACAGCAGAATCAGCAGTAGCTACAAGATTCCAATATAATAAAGCAATCAACATCATGATTTCCAATTGATCAATCCCAGAATAAACTCCACAATAAAATTTCATTCCGGAGTACCTAACATGAGACATTGCACTGCTCAAACAAAAACAAGACAAGGAATATGATTTGAAAATTTCAACCATCTCGAAGCACAAAATTTTGACTTACTGTATCACTAGGAAATGCTGCTTTGGTTGCAGTGAGTAAATCTGCACACCCATAATCAAGTAATTAGCCACATTAAAGCCGAAATACTGTAAAGAACTCAGACAAAGTGTTTTCTACACTCTTTTAAAATATAAATCAGACATCTTGATTCGAACAGCAGGATAAGTATCAAAAAATGAAGTCATGATTCGCGGGTTCGTAGGGAAACGTGGGCAATCCTTCGACAGGACCGCCTTGACTCGACCAGACAAATTCCCGTAATGAAATCTTTTTAAAACAAACGTGAGTGCAGAATCTTTGGGTCGACATACGTTGGTACGCGAGAACAGCCTGAATTCTCACGTCCTCGTGAAAGTAACCAGAGTGCTTCTGCATCACCTTCAATGTATCTTCCAGAAACCTGTTTACTGTTAAGTAAAACTCATGTTGCAAACAAATCTCTTACACTGGCATTGTGGATGAGTGGAGAAAGTAATGATCAAAGGAGAATTGCAAAACGGACCAATACAAGTGTAGTCAATCTAAGCAATGTATGAAGTACGGCAATACACTGGGCAATAAGGATGGGACATGTCCCTACACTCCAAAAAAAACTCAAAGATGGATACGGCATGAAAGCACTTTTGGTGTGAAGGGCAAATAGACCAAGAGCCTGTGTGGCAGCTGCCTTTTCATCCAGAACACCAGTTCGAACACTGAAATTTCGGACTCTCTTATTGTCGGTGTCCTCATCTTCATCAGAGGAAAAACCTCCAATTGCTCCACCAATGTTGTCATCACCATCAGAGTCAGCCAATTCAAATGCTGTCCCATCATCAAGGTTACATGATTCTAATGCAAGATGCACTAAACGAGGCAAATACTGCACAAATAGTACCACATTAAACAAAGTAAGCACTAAGTTCAAAAAGCTTCTGTTTGAAAGAACATATAACTGATAAGAGCATAGGCATTCCACTATGTCCACATTGATGAGGATAAAATGAACCAAGGCAAGCAATTAAGCTGAGAAACATAGTCGACAACAACAGACTCCGGCCATACCGGAACCACTCCTTCTTCCATAATTTCTGCAACATGACTGAAAAAGCCATGCGTATATTCCCGCAACTCGCTGAAGTCTAATTCAAACCCCTACATGCAGACAACAAATTAGCAAACTTCGAACATTAGCAAATTAAATAAGTTTAAAATAACTGCTCAAAGCCGAAGTGGCATACAATCTCGAAAGTTATTACAACACGGGTATATGCGATCATTTAACACAAAAACTAATAACAGAACTATAATTATCATCTTAAAAAACTGTAAGAAGGATACCTCAATTGCAGCCTCAATGAAGCTTGGAAGAACTGGGCCAATAACATCCTGTCCGACGGCCATCCCAATAATACCGACTAGCTCAGTTGCACGAGCCCGCGCAGGTAAGTCTTCATCTTTTGTCAAAGTCATGAACCCTTGCATGAGATGTAGAACTCGCTCAGTGTAAGGAACAAATGCTGCCTCAGCAGCGGATGCAGCGGACCCTATGGCAGACTACAACACAAAGTCCATTTAGTATAAGTCCAGTTATTGAAGAATCGTGGCTCGGACTTCAATGCAAATGAAAAATCGTTAGCGTGTCCACATCCTTTAAGCAAGGCAACAAACAGTGAAGGAATTTGTCGTAAATTAAACAGAATAATGCAACCCCGTACTGAAGAGCAGGGTTTAGCATTATAGAAGTCTCGAAGTAATACCATGCAAGTCTCCTGAATATCTCGACGAGGGCTTTGCAGAGCCTCCAGCAGTTTCTCCATAAGTGGGCCCAAGTAAGGTAAAATTTCCTCCTTGAGATTCTCGCAAAATGCTGCAAGTGCATAAAAGGCCTTCTCCTGCAAGGTAAAAGATTTGGGTCAGACTATTGCCGGATTTTGTTTCACAAAAATGCAGCAAACTGAGTGAAAAAACGGTCCATTCCTGTTGTGCACCCTCACTAACACTCCAGGATTGCCAAGGGCGTATGAAGTCTCATTTATTGACAAAAAAATTTGACACATTCTAGTTGTAGGCAGCAACGAGAAGAAGATGCTACTAAAATCCATGAAATACATTTGTGCAAGCAATGTCAAACAAAAATAAACAAGTAAATAAATCTTCTTAAATTAAAGAGTCCGTTTCACGGGGATACTCCATATCAAAGGTTTACTAACCTGAACATCCGGGACTGCATCACTGAGCACCGCAAATATGCAAGGAAGAACACGCTCATAGTGTTCACTAATCTCAGGCTGTAGGTGCTCCGCGAATTGACCAAGTGCAAAGCTTGCAGCACCACGCACTCCCTACAGATTTACCAAATGTCATTGTAAGAAATAAGAATATATAGATCATCAAGGTATCACATTTATCATCCATGAACTTTTAGAACGGGGCTAACAAAGATTACGTTCACGTTAGCACAGAGATGAAGATAAAACTGAAGCAATCATCCTTCACCTGCTCTTTGTCCTTCAGAGATTCTAAAACGAGAGAAAGGACGTCCTCTAGCCGAGTCTTCATCACTTCGTAGCAACCTTCGGATATGACACCCAATGACATAACTGCTGCATCCCGATAATTAGGATCCGAATTGTGAAAATTGGAGACTGCAAAATGCAAGACTGGTGGAAAGACATGTTTCTTTGGGAGGCTTGTAGCCATAGTATCGAGAACTTCAGCTGCCGCCCTTTCACAGGCAATATCATCTTCATTTGTTCGAGAGTCAGGCTCTGCTAGTATAGGGCAAATGACTGCTAAGATTGGCGCAACCAACTTGTGCTTCACCAGTGTCTTGGGCTTGTACTTGGCCAACCATGATAAAATTTGGATTGCCTGCATGGAGGTAGAAGAAACCATATGAGCAATGCTAACCAAGCACTTGAGCACTCCCATGCTGGAAACAGAATGGAGTCTCAGATAATAAGTGGAACTCACAACGACATAACAGAACCGACACTTTTCCAAATAATAACTCCACACAATTGTGACAACCATGACCTCCGAAATGACTTCGATCTGTTTGCGCCAAAATACCCATTGCAAACTTGCAAAGTCACAAATAAATTCTTTACCATACTACTAATGAAAAAACAACACAGAACTTAAACAAATGAGATCGCACGGTCATGCTTTTCACCTGGTGACGAGTGTTGGCTTCAAGGTGCTTGTTCGAGCAAACTTCAAGTGCAAATTGTACTATTACTGGAATGGTAGGCCCAAGGAGAGGGGCAGGTGACTCCACTAATTCATCAAAAATCTCAAAGGCTAAAATAGCTACGTCTTCATCACCATTGGCAAGGCACAAGCGTGAAACGTTCAAAATTGGAGGAATCAACTCTCGGAACATTAACTGCACATAACAAACGTTGAAACAAATCAACTCCCACAAATGTATAAACAGGAGGAAACTAAGCATTGAACATCGTAAAGCTCAGGGATCATTCTCAAACACCTTGATCAAATAACACAGATCAAGTATATTAATTCCCAAATTAGGTCCTCAAAATGCTAAAGCAGAGAATCGAGGAGTACTTACCACTTCCTGCTCTGTTTGGATGTAGCCCACCAGTGCTCCGACAGCCCTGTATCCAGTCAGCGTCAGTGTTAAGTTTAATGTGACCTAATTAACAATGAATAAATGTTTTAAAAAATTCAATCAGCCACATCGCCATGATCTAAATTTCATAAGCAACATCACTGCAGCGTACTGCCTTGTACTACAGGTACATTCACCGCAGATTCAGTGTAACGAGTATGATCTTCAATCGTCTACAACGAAATCATAAACAAGCATACCAAGAGTACAGGCTACAAAGAAGTAGTCTACATGCCATCAATAAATCATCAATCTATGCATACAGTGTCTTCAAACTAATTGCGTATATGACAATTTTAATGAGAAAATCAGAAACTCAGTAATAGATTATTGCTCACTTGAGTGCAGCCACCCGAACCCGGTTGCTATGTGGATCATTTAGACCATTAATAAAAACGCTTTGAAGAGTGGCAAAATGAGGCCGAAGCAAATCGCCTATCGTCTCCGTCAAAGAGCTGAACAAGATCAGCGCCACCTGTTTCAACAAACCGCCAAAACACACTGAGGACTCTGAGGAGTCTACTAAACAGCTACAGACCTAACTATCACTGCACAAATCCTAAACCCCTGATTCATGTCTCTAATATAATGACTCCCGTAAATCCTGATGACACATGAACAGGTAATTGACTGACATATATCAAGCCAATACATAGAACAGTCGACAGTCACATGATAGAGCCAGCAATCCAAAGAAACAGTAGTGACCATTTCATTCTGACACTCGCCGTCCATCCAAATTATAGGCCACCGAACTTGTACTGCTTGCAGATTGATTCACGTAAATTGAGGAGCTTCGAGCAAGATACGGTAAATATATCAGTCAGGAAGTTCACAACTCCTGCCGGAATGATTGAGTGGTGTAACACTTACTTCGCGGTGGTCCTCCTGAGCACTCTGACTGCACTGGTGAAGGAATGGCAATAGTTCAGGCCACTCCCCTGCCGGCACGGCATGTTTAGCAACCACACTAACGACGTCGGCGCTTGCTCTTCTTACAGGAGGACTGTTAAACATACAGGAAAAAACATCAGACAAGCGATGCCATCATTGCATACTCTCGAACCTCCCTACCCTTGAAAATCCCGCAGGAGGCACCAAATACTAAAATGCCCTAAACCCAGGCGGAAAGAAAATTTCTGATCAAAACAATAATAACTGAGCGACCAGTCAATTAGAACTGACTCAATTCATTCAACAAACATCCCTTGCAAACGATCAGTGTGATCCGAGATTATAGCCAGAACTAAAAAGACCGGCCTGCAATGCTCGCAAGTTGAACCAGCGTCATTCTACGTTCCACCATTGCGCTTCTAATGAATTCACAAGTTCTCCACTTCTCGATCCTAAAGACAAAATACTGTTTGGACTCCAGAGCGATCGGGTTTAAAGTAAATTCAAAAAGTACAATATTCTTACGCCAGCAGTAGAACAAGTGAAGCTGGCACGAGAAAAGAGAGAAGAAACAAAGCCTCTCTCGGTTGATACAACCATGCCTAACAAAGAACCTCTCTGCAATTAACCATTGAATTGGAAAGGGAAAAACGTAATTGCAGATCTGCATTCTGAATTCCCGAAACAGCACTACAACAATACCAGAAACCAAAAAAATAAGTACAAAAAAAAATAAGTACTCAACAATAGCTCGTAATCACCTCCAACCTAACTTCCAACCAAACGATTCACAACAACCGAAAAACCACACCACGCTCACCTATTCTCCAACGTGATGCTCTCGAGCAATGTAGACTTGACGCTGTTGCGAACCTCGACAGAGAGCTGCATCCAATGGCCGGTGATCTTCTTCCGGAGCAGCACGGCCGCCAATTGGCGCACCTCGGGGTAGTGCGAGGAGCGCACATGGTGCAGGAGCGCCGGCACCAGCTGCGGGTCCTTGGAGAGGCGGCGGATCTGCTCCTCGGCCTGCTTGCGGCTGGCGTTGTCAGGCACCAGGAATTGCGTCAGCAGCACCTCGAGCTGGTCCATGGCGACGACGCCTCGCACCTCCCCGTCCTCCCTCCCTCCGTTCCTCCCTGTCCTCGTGAGCTCGAGCTGCCGCTGCAATCAATCCCTGCAGCTCTCTCTGCAACTCCGAGCTCTCAAGCTTCAATGCCTGCCTCCGCGACGGCTTCTCTCTCTCAAGGGTTTAGGGGACGGCTCCCGCCCCCCGGACGCCCGCTGCCCGCCCCCGTCCTCCCCGTTCTCCCTCCTCCCGACCCTCAGTCGCCGTCTCGTCATTTCTCTGTTAGAACTGTTAGCCAGCTGAGTTTCCACCTTCGGTCGCCGTTCAGACCTCTCTGTTCCCGTCTGATGGTCGGAAGGTTGGCTGGTCGACTAAGGAGGGTTTCCGTCCGGCGGACGGGACGATGGGTGTGGCCGTCCGGTGGGTGCAGGGCTCGCTGCTGGGTTCTGGCACTGTGACTGACGGTCGGGGACAGGGGAGGAGGGTGTTTAGGCTGGTGTTGGGAGCGACCGGTGGCCGGCGTCTTGGGGGTGCGGGGTGTTGTGGAGGATCGCGTGATCATGCGTTGCATTGAATGCGGGCCATGTTGGGGAATGTTATAAATATACAAAATGGGGTGTAACTTGGAGTGCTGTCGATACGGATGAAATGCTCTTCAATGAAATCGATTTAGCCTTAAGGTATACACACCCATGAGGGATCACTTACCCATGACGGATATGTAGGCTCCCCCATTCCAGAGCAATGAGAAACCAGTAAAGGATAATCGATGAACAGTAGATTTAGGATGCATCCTCCAATAGAATGCCTCTGTGAGTGTTATGGACATGTTGTTGTTCACTAATTTGAGTATGGTCGGTCATTGGTACACCTATATGTCAGCCATGGGTAAGTGCCACTTTTGGACAAAAAAATTTGTAGTAATTTGAATTTTACTGAATTAATTTTGAAAAAATGCTCATTCTTCATGAACCTTATGATACTCCGCACAAAAAATAACTCCTTATTGAAAACCCAAGATTTACTATGCTGAAATGCTTAAGTGATCGGTCATAGGTGTGTATACCTTAACCCGTGGTTCGAACCAACTTGAATTCAGGTTAGAAATAACCTTGATCTTCAATCATCAACATTATCATGTGTTATGGACGACTTAATTATATTTTCAAACACATATTTCATTGGAACTTCATTGGTATATTTTTAGTACTGTGGTTAATGGACAAAAAGAGACACAAAATAGTTTGTGATTATTATCTAATGATTCATTGATGAAATGTGCCTAATTTTCTGCATATGAGCTTCAAATTTTAAGAATGTTGTATTATTAGAGTTATTTTAAAGTCACCTTGATTTTTGTAAGGTAATATGATTTTTATTTTTATTTTTTTATTTTTTACTCCAAATGGTTGATTGGCATGGACAATTGTTGATAGTTTATATAGAAAAGCTCAATAGTCCTTAGAGTAAAGAAAACTAGTTTTGTTGTCATTTCATCTTATCAATCAAGTTTTTTTATCATTTCACTCTCAGTAAGTAGATTTTTTAGAGTTTGAAGATCACCAAGCTCTTCCAAATTTGGAGAGACCACCAATTCAATCGATATCAATTTACTTTTAACAATGAGCAAATAAATTATGTTCAATCAAAACTCATAATATCGAAATCAAATATTGAATGCTTTTACAAATAACTCTATCATCTTTTCAAACTTCAAAAAATGCATGTACATATTTTAAATGAGTCTACTTTGTTGCATATTGTTTCATTAAAACTTCCAAATATTAACCAAATCAAACTTATTAAATCATGAAAATCAAATAATATTAATTGAAAAGTTTCAATCAATTTAGATAAGTTTTATCACATAAAAATATCTATTGATGTAAATTCAAAAGCTTTGATGATATTTGAAGTTAACATATATTTGTGATATTTTATGATGTATAATAAATTTGACAAATTAAAGTCCTTAACGTACAAGTCAATAACTTTCTATTATATAAAGAAATATTCTTATTTAATAAAGATTCCAAGGTTTAAAGATAAAACCATCAAATTTTTTAAAATCTATATTTCAAAAAATTGTATCTATTTGTACATTTGTTTGTCTAATCATTAATTAATCACAACCAATTACGCAAAATATCCTATAAGAAACTTTATTTATGTGTCTTTTCAAATATGTTATTTTTTTAGCATATGAAGGATCATTTCTGTATCTTTTAAAACCTTTTTGATATTTTCTACATGTCTTTTTATATAATCTACACTTCAAATGATCACACAGAATTTCACACAATGCATGTTATAAATATGTGATTTTTAAAAAATGTCTTGGAAATCTTAAAAATTAAAAAATTACTAAATTATAATATTTAAAAAATACAAATATAACTCCAAAACCAATATAATTAATGCCAAAAACATTTAACACACTAAATGAAAAATCTATATATTCTTGTATATTTTTGACAAAAATAAATAATTTAACTTACTTTTATATGTATTTTTCATTTCTAAAAGAATTATTTTTAATATGACAAGCAGTTTAGATCTTTCTTTTAAAGACATTGTTCCACTTGCAATATATGACTCAATCTACTTCATTGCAGTAAAATGTCAGATTATACTTATATATAAACATGTTTTTTGTTGAGTGTTAATATACGTAGTGAAGTTTTGAGGTCAATGTCTAAGTTCTAAATCAACATGACATTCCAAATGATAAGTGTCAACTTTGGATGAAGACGCAACAAGTGTCAACCTTGCGTGGGGATATGAGGATGTAGTGATTGACAAGTGTCAACTCTATATGGGGACGCAATGATTAGAGGCATAAGAGGGACGTAGTGACTAGAAGCATAAGACTTATTTTGCTTGACGATGTTAAAATGCCTATTTTGTACTTTTAATAGTGGTGTCTTAATACTAACGCATGACTATAAATAGATTTTAATTTTTAAAAAATTAAATGGAGTAATAAAGGGCAATTATATGTGATATGTTTTTGTGTAAGATATAAAATTATAGGCTATTTTTCCATCTACAACCTTATTATGACGTGTATTCTGTATAATGAGAACAATATTATGCTCAATTGTACTTGTAATTGAAAACATATTTTACACTTTTGAAGAATGATAGTTACATATGCACATACATAAATTTGTATATATTTTTAATTATAAAAAATAATTATGAGATAATTTGGTCTTATAATACATAATCAAAATTTTTAGTGTTATAACTTCAAATTTATTAATATGAAAGTCTTGTATTTATGAGAAGATTATGATATTTTGAAGATTATGATTATGAATTTGTATTAATGTAGTTTGTATTAAATTACTTTTCATTTAAAAAATTTGATCACTTTAAATAAAATGAGTAAAACAATGTTCATCACTAGTTGTTGTATTAACAAACATTGGTCTCGATATGGAATAATTTACATATAATTTTTTTTTATACTCTTAAGGCTATATATTCTTTTAAAACTTTTGGTTGCTTTTCCAATGGTCAAGGTTGTTAGTTTTCTTATTTGTTCATAAAGAATTGCCATGAATTTTGCACTACTTCTTTAATAATTACAACAAAAAGATCAATACAACATACATGAAACTAAGGTGCATTGTTACATCCTTTAATTGATTTTGGCCATCGAGAATAAAAATACAATGCACTTCCCTCAAGCCATATCATAGCTTTTCCCATGCTCTACTTAAGGAAATATTAAGGAATGTCAAAGTAGTTGATATTGTAGGAGAACTCCCTACATTTTAGCATAACTTTATTCGTAGAATAGAATTTTAAGGCGAGTTAGCATGCCAACTTCCATAATCAGGCTAAATTTTCTCTCCTCTCGCCATAGTACAATTGCTAACGCCAACTGCAACAACCCAATTCCCTGTAGATTGACATAAGATTATAAAGGTCCCACCCCTTCAATAAAACAAACCATTCTATCTTCTTATTTTTTGAATTTTTTAAATGTATTGGTATTTTTGAATTTTTCATCTTTAATTTTTTGGTTCACATCACTTCAAAATGTAAATCCAAAGACAAAATTACAAAATACTCGTCCCTTACCCAAGTGACCTATCAGAGAACCCCTCGACAACACACAACGACGACGCCACAAACACACAACGTCTCTCAATGTCCGCTACCCGGTTGATAACATAGCAATACTCCTCCGATACCACCACGAAGCCCGCCAAATACTGCTACCATACCCTCTTGATACCATCATGTTACCGGCTATATACCATTCCAATACCCTGTTGCTACTCAGGCCGGGGGTCGAGCCTCACATGCTTCCGAAACCTGGAGAAGCTCGAGTTGCAACAGCGATGGCGGTCGCGGCGATGGCTGGAGCCTCGAATTCCACAGAACGCAAGCAGTGAAGGCGAGCGACCTTGATCTCGGCCTCGCACTCCATCGCCAGGCTCGCGTGCGCAGGCATTCCGCTGCTCGCCGCTCCTCCTCAGCTCTCCGCCATCGAGGCTCCGGGACTTCTCCGCGGAGAGGACGACGAAGCCCTTGATGACGACGCCGGTCACGTGATCGGACACCGCGCGCCATGAATCTCTGCTTGCTTGGTACGTGACGCTCCTCCATTCCATCTCTCTCTAGGACTTCGCCAGTTCCCGTGCGATGCTCTGCATTGCATGTGCTGTCTTTGTTGAATGCGTGGCGGGAGGTTATGGTTGCGAGGTGCGTGTTGATGTTGTTGTTGTTGTGTGTGCTGTGAGGGTTTGGTGTTTTTATTTTTCCTGCGATGGAATTGTTGCTTGTGATGTTGAGGATTAGGCGCTCAGTTTCGTGTGTCAGGGTTTGGTTTGGCGCTTGTTTCGATAGGGAGTGTTGCTGTGAGTTTCTTGTTTGATTTGTTCTCGAGTGACGGTTTTGGTGATTTGTTGTTGCGTGGCGGTTTTGGATTTTCGTGATTGCGGTTTGGAGTATTTTTAATTATTAGTTTTTTCTTTGAGTTTTTGTAGGCTGCAGGTTTAGTGATTTGGTTTTAAGGTTTTGTTATGGCATTGTAGGCTGTGTGAGGAATTTGGAATGATTGGGAGTAGATGACGTTGCGAAGTTTTTCAGTGTATGAAGTGCGGATTAGAGGTTTACGGGTTCGGGCTTTGCATGTGGCGCGTGCGTCGGGCTGTGAGGAAGGTGTTGTTGTTGGTTAGCTCTACTGTTCGTTTTCTCCGTGTGTTTGCATCTCCGACACTGGAGTTGGAGAGGCCTGAGAGTCGAGGGGAAGTATGACTTGATCACAGCGGCAGGCTCCTGTAACGGCCATTTGATTGGAACCGTAAAGCCTGAAAAGATTTATTGGTTTAAATTTCTGAAATGAAGAGTTGGTTTGATAGTGGCAGTTGGTTCACTGAGCATAATGCACGTAGGAAGGTTCTAGATGTTTGTTCATTCTGTTATCCAAAGTATTACAATCAGCGGGGTTGCATCAGGCGTCATTCTTATACATTTCGGGGTTTTGAACAGACATTTTGTTTATCACATGGTTAGTCCGGGATCTGACCCGATTCTCTGCGCATGCAGATCCGTTTCAAAGTGACTTCCCAGAAGTGATAGAAGAATACTTGGAGCACGGGGTCACGAAGTGTATTTCATTCAATCGCCGAGGAACTCTTCTTGCAGGTGCTAGTCATTGCTTATTCTTTCATAACTGGCGTTCATTGTTTAAAGGTTTAAAATATCAAGCTGGCGTTGAATGGGATTTTAGGAGGAGACTAGGTATCAATCAAATTATTTTTAGGGGCTTGGGTACCGATCTCTTTGAATCAATGTAGTTCTGGGCACTCTTCTGCAGTTGGTCGATTTCCAGTGCTGATGATTAGGTTCTTCATGCTTCACACACTGAGGTTACGTTGTTGATTTCCTTATCCAGCTGGATGCAATGATGGATCGTGCATCATTTGGGATTTCGACACTCGAGGCGTCGCAAAGGAGCTTCGTGAGAAAGACGGTTCTGCACCTATCACCAGTGTGAGCTGGTCCAAGTGTGGCCACCATCTTCTTGCTGCTGCTACCGACAAAACCCTATCACTATGGGATGTTGGAAAGGGAGTAAAAATCGCCACGGTCACGTTGAATCAATCTGCTCTGCATGCACGGCTTTATCCGGGAACCAATCGACCATCTTTATGTTTGGCCTGTCCCATGTCCGGAGCACCAATCTTGGTAGATTTTGATACAGGTATGTTCCGACGGTTTTCATACGGTATGTGCTCTTGGCTTGCGGTGTTCTTTGCTTGAGAAGCTTAGGATCACCTTCAAGATCCGATTTTTTTGTTCACATGCGTCACCGCAGAGAATTATCAGTTTGAGTCCTAAATTGATAACTCCTGCGAAAATATCAAGCTATAGGACGCGTAGGAGCATAGATGACACGAGTTCGTGACTTCCTAAGAGTTTGTAATGATTCAAAGTCTGTAAGCAAGCGGGATGTCTTGAGTGGTTAAGGTCAACATTGGGGTTATTCTTTAGGTACATTATACGAATGTCTCGTTCAACAGGATATAGCTGGAGTAAAGCTGAGTTAATTTTCATAAGTACTGAATTTCTTTTGCACCTCTTGAGTACCAATGGTGTTGTGATTAATATTTGCGAGAGTCTTATCTCTTGAACTTACAAAGCTCACTTGTTTAACAGGGGAAATTCAGACGCTTCCTGTAGTAGTCTCTTCTACAGATGGGGAGAATGGTGCTCCACAGTCTCGTGGTGGGAAATTTGGTGATGCGAGTGCAACTTATTCCCCTTCAGCAGCCAATTTCAATAAGAAGGGAGACCTTATATATGTTGGAAATTTTAAGGGAGAGATATTAGTGATTGATACTGAGACAAGACAAACTCGCACAGTTGTGCAGGTGAGCAATCCGTTTGGTGTCAGTCCACTTGTTTATATTATCTCAGTGTGTACCTGGTAGCTCATTAAGAATTTCTCCAGGTTAGAGCATCAGTCTTTAACTGACGACTTCGTAATGACAAATTTCTCACCTTGAACCGACTGTGACTAGGTATATTCCTCATATCATGAAATTTATCTTGAAATTGATTTTGCTGAATTTCAACTCACTTTTACTCCAAATGAAGCGCAGGTTCCTGGAAACGCTGCAATCAGGCAGATTGTGTTTAGTCGCAACGGCCAGTTTCTTCTTACAAATTCTACGGACCGAATCTTGAGAGTGTTTGAGAACCTGCTGCCGAGAGACGGTGCCGCCAAGGCTTTGGCTTCTTTAGTTGATCAAAAAGAGAGAGGATCCGGCATGTCTCGAGATGTCCCGTGCCTCAAATTTACAAAAGATTTTCAAGATGTTGTAAATAAGATGCACTGGAAGGCTGCATGTTTCAACGGGGATGGTGAGTGTGTGGTTGGAGCCTCAGCTAACAAGGGAGAGCACAAGATCCACATATGGAACAGGTATTGCGACATCACTTGCTCTTACATATGTACTATTTGTAATATTCACGATTGTTTCTACTTCTGCTTGTAATGGATGGGGTCTAGTGTGGTCGGTGTCCTATCTATCTATCAGGTATCGCATCATTTCTGAGAATGATTTATTCCTGAGAACTGAGTTAGTATTGTGATTAATTGCTTCTCTTTATTTAGTTGCAGTTACCTGAAAGGATTGACAAAATGATGGGCATAATAGGGAGGCTATAAATCCAGGTTCGATGGAGAGACTAGAGGATTCGTGTGTTTTTTAAGTATATACTTAAGTTTACTAAAAAAACCTAACATTCATGTGTATCAGGAATTTTGGGCAGCTAGCACGAATATTAGAAGGCCAAAAAGAAGGACTCGCTGATTTGGCTTGGCATCCAACCCGTCCTGTAGTTGCCTCCGTGTCTATGTCTGGCGTAATATACTTATGGGCCAAAGATTACACTGAGAATTGGAGCGCATTTGCACCTGATTTTAAGGAACTAGAAGAAAATGAGGAGTATGTGGAGCGAGAGGATGAGTTTGACATCATGCCTGAAACTGACAAGGTAGGTCCTGAACCTTAACCTTTAATTTTTTAGGTTTTCGTATGCATGTTTATGTTCTCTATGTGAATCTCTTCCCGAAATTTCCTTCAGAAATTCACGTTCTATTTGATGCAGGTCAAACCAACGCGCGTGGACGAAGATGCTGATGTGGATATTATGACGACAGAAAAAGTGGCTGCATTTAGTGACAGCGATGAATCTGAGGATGGGCTTTACTTCCTACCGACAATCCCTGATCGTGATGCTTCCCCTCCTCGTCCTCCGCCTTCTCCTGTGGCTTCTCCAAACACGGCATCTGTTCCAAAAGTGGCCGGTAGTATGACTCCATCAAATTCTGTAGGCTCGCAGGACTCAGATACTGAGCCAGATGGCCAGCATACAGAACAAAACTCTGAAGGTGAAATTCTGCATAACTCTGGCGTTCCTTGTGCAGGCTTGGCTAACAATTTGTGTCTTTCTTAACGTGTAAGAAGGTCGTCATATTTATCCTCGACTGTTTACTCACTCTCGTCTGTTTTCTTTTCTGTACAGATGAAGAAGTGGGGCCTAATGGCCGTCTTAAGCGCAGACGGAAGTTATCAGAAAAAGCAGCAGAGCTTCAGGCAGAGAGGGGACGTAGAGGTTCAGTCAAGAAGCCCGGTTCCGCTTCGAAGTCAGGGAAAGGTGAAGCGAAGGGCTCATCCCCGGTTTCTAGCAAACAGTTTGTTACAAATGGAAGTGGAGGGCCATCAAGCGTTACTCCAAAATTGAAGAACCGTGAATCACAAGAGTCGCAAGGATATGCTGAAGACGAGGTACTTCTCAAATTCTTTTTATCCATTCTCCTTATGAATAGATTGTTGGGTAGCTCATTATCAACCAAGTCTTCTATGCACGTTATTCAGTGATTGCTTCTCAAAATCACAAGTTTAAACAAGACAATTTATCTGTGTTATTTCGATCTTCAGCAAAGAATGCATATCTTTTGGATCCCTATCTAACGCATTTGTTTGACATCAGGAGCAATCTGTCCCGAAGAAAAGTGTGAAGCGGGTGCAGAGGTTGAAACCCGTGGCTTCATTATCACACAACAACGACACAAGTTCAGCCTATGGATCTCCATCTATGTAAGATAGGTACACCAATTGATCGGTTTAGGAAGGAGTTTCTGCTACCTTGTTTTGATACCCTCCAGTCAACTCTCTGCAGGTTTGATTCTTAAGATCAACACTTGAAGCTCAACTCAGCAACTTAAATGCTGTTTAACAACTGTGTCATGATCCGTGGCATCACTACAATTCTTTCTGCGGAGCCTACAACTCATTTGTCTTCTAAATTGGAAGTTAATTGGTTGTTGGTGTTGGGTATCTTCTGTTCTTTTAGTGGTCATTTTCTTTAATCTACCGTGTCAGTCAAAGTCATCTGCCTGAAAGTCCGTGAAAAATTATCTACAACCAAATTATCTTCAGGTATTTTTCCTCCTATATTCGGTATTTGCATATTTCGTTTGGTTGTGTTATACCATCCTCTGGTGCTAACTTCGTGAGATGTCATTTCTTAGCGATTGCGCATCCTCATTTGGTAATCTTCTCCCGAATCAAACAAATGTTCTTGAAATGGTTTGCAACGCACTAAGGGGCCATTTTTATGAAAATCTTTTGTAAACCTTAAGTACCGAATGTACATGGATTGCAGAAAGGGGCATATTGTTTCATACCAGCTTCGGATTTCAGTTTCCTTATAGTAATATACACAGTCCGTGTACTGTACATTACTTTACAATCCTAAACCTCGACTTTGAAAACAGTTCTACACATGAGGTCAGCTTTTTATCTTTGACACTGGACTTGTGACCACTTCAGTATACTACATGGGTGACTTTCAAAGGGAGGTGCTTTCATCATCCAAATGCTTGACAATGTTGTCACTAGAAGTGGCCAAAACGAAATAGAAATGTTCCAAAAAAAAAGAAAAAGAAAAAACGATTTTTTTTTTTAATATATCAGGATTGTGAAGCTCTCTTGTCACACAAGTGGTATTAAAATTCTAGAATCCAGAGGATAAGGTGAGTTGTTGGTATCCTAACATAAATTAAGTGCTGCCACGTCTTTGTTGAAGAGGCCCAAGACAGGAATAAATATGTTCTTCACGCCACAAAATTCATGTCATATAATATTAATCGTCTCAGAGTCAAACATATTCCTTGCCAGTTCATACTTCTAATACACCAGAAATCATAAATGGTATTAGTTGGAACTTTTGGCCGGACAATATTACAAGACATCCCACCTCTTATTCTGTATAAGCTTTGTATTAGCTTCATTTTTCCATTATGAAGTTCAAGCAAAACAAAATTATGAATCATGAATCATTTGTTTGACATCCACATGTTTTTTCAAGAACATTTGGGCACCCTCAAGAAAAAGGACAATATTCCATTGGTGTTGAGTACGCCCTCTCATAAAAGTTTTGGAATTAGTGTATCTATGTTATGAAGAAGTTGGTGATCTAGATGCGTCATTGTAGTCTTAGACATGTCTTTATTTCATGAAACAATTTTTGATGAAAATATACCAATAATGTTGAAGACATGCAATCAACTTTGGCTCTTTTCCAGAATGATGTGTTTTTAGACTTTGTGGTTGCACAAAAATGATAGTATTAAAGCAATAATCTCCCAATTGATAAAAGAGTAGTTCGTAGCAATTGTCATACCATGTAAAAATTGAGTCAAGTATTGTAAAATGTGATTCTTTAGCAAATCAAAAGCCCCTCTAAAAGACAAAAGAAATTTGTGATAGTTTTTAAGTATAGTATTTGAAGGTGTGTGAATCTTTTTAGTAGTTGTAATGTTGTAGAATCATTTGAAAACAAAAAGCCATTAAATTGAATTCTTATCATCCACCTTATTTCTCCTAAATGGATCATATTTATGTTTCCATCTTACTTCCATCTTAATCTTTTGTTAAGTTTTTTCGTAGTTAGAAAGTTGTTGTATTCCTCTCTAGCTTAACTAAGGAATTTCTATATTCTTTAATTTTTTTAAAGAATAAATAAATCAATCTTTAAGTACCCATGACGATGAAAATATTTAAATGAATGTTGTTTTTATTGTTTTTCTTTTAATTTCTAAGTGAATTGATGTAATTCATAGTAGTTTTTTACTTGAAAACTCAAGATATTCAGTTTTTGAGAGGTAAACCATTTTATTTTCCAAAATCAAATAAATATTCGTGAGGCAGGTGATGAACCTGCGATGGTGCTACGGTAAAGAAAGGAATCCAAAGATAGAAGCCCCAAAACAGCTGATCGAAAGCGGTCAAAAGAAGCACAGTCCAGAGCCCAGAGCCCAGAGTCCAGAGTCCAGACTCTTCAGCAACGGAGGAGTAGGGGCACCCAAAACCCTCCCCCCCAAAACCAAAACCAAAAAACATAAAGATAAAGAGCAAGCTACAGTACCAAGTGGTGACGACACAGATTCCACTAGAGCACTCCCTCAGTCCCTGGAGAAGAGAGTCTAGAGAGAGAGAGTCTAAACAGAGAGTAGAGAGAGAGGGTCTAGAGAGAGAGGGTCTAGAGAGAGAGGGTCTAGAGAGAGTCTAAAGAGAGAGTAGAGAGAGAGGGTCTAGAGAGAGAGGGTCTAGAGAGAGAGGGTCTAGAGAGAGTCCAAAGAGAGAGTAGAGAGAGAGGGTCTAGAGAGAGAGGGTCTAGAGAGAGAGGGTCTAGAGAGAGTCTAAAGAGAGAGTAGAGAGAGAGGGTCTAGAGAGAGAGTCTAGAGAGAGAGAGAGTCTAGAGAGAGAGTAGAGAGAGGGTCTAGAGAGAGAGTCTAGAGAGAGAGTAGAGAGAGGGTCTAGAGAGAGAGTCTAGAGAGAGAGTAGAGAGAGAGGGTATAGAGAGAGAGTCTAGAGAGAGAGAGGTGAGAGCCTGGAGAGAGGGAGAGAGCAACTGGGTCAAAGGCTGCTGCGTGGGCGATGCACAGGGCGAAATAAAAACAACAACAAACGAGAAACAGAACGCACAACTTCCCCCAACCCAAAAAAACCCTAACTCAATGCAACCCGAAGATACGACTCCAATCATACTACACTATGACTATGACTATGATATGATATTACCATAAAAACTAACTCAACATAACTTAACTCCCTACTGTACTACTCCCCATCCCACCCTCAGCAAACCCAAACAGAACCTCCAAGCCCCCCCTTTTCCTGCCATGTCCTCCCAGGTTCTA
Organism: Ceratodon purpureus; assembly: GCA_014871385.1. Taxonomy (NCBI): domain Eukaryota; kingdom Viridiplantae; phylum Streptophyta; class Bryopsida; order Pseudoditrichales; family Ditrichaceae; genus Ceratodon; species Ceratodon purpureus. Next base: position 8,587,673 of record CM026421.1, on the reverse strand, counting down.
CAAACTTTCCCTCCACCGGAATGCGCGTCAAACAAACTCCAACTCCAACACTCTCCTCTTCTCTTCTCTTCTCTCTCTCTCGCTCGTCTCCACTCTTCTCTTCTACTGTGTATGTACTGTACACTATACCGCCCTCTACCATTTCCACGCCCAAACACACCATCGCTGCTCCACTCTCTCTGTCCCCGTCTCTGTCTGCACGTGCTTTAACTTCATGATCCACCTTTCTGGCCAGGGGCACAATTCGCTGGGGGTGCTGTGAGGGAGCGGGACTTTGGGGGGAAGGATTGTTGGCTTAGGGTTTGGGAGGGAGGGGGGTGATCAGGGGTAGGGTTTGGGAGGGGAGGGGAGGGGAGGGGGAGGGGAGGGGATGGCGTCGGAAATTGAGATAGTAGGGGACGGAGGCACGCCACGGGAGGCGGGGGAGGTGTCGTCGTCGGGGGGGAGGGCGGACGACGCGCACAAGCGGGACGATGTGTACACGGCTGCGGCTTACGGGGATGTCGACAAGCTCAGGATGCTCGTCGAGGACCGTGGCTGCTCCGTCTTGGAGCCCGATTCCGGGGGCTACTTTGCGTTGCAATGGTGTGCTTTGAATAATCGGACTGCTGCTGCTCAATATCTCCTTGAGGTGGAACTCACTCGCATTTTAGTTTTTTTTTTCGCCTGTGGAAATCGTCTCCGGGAATTTATGTGTAGATTTTTTTTTTCTCCCCCTTTTTTGATTTTGGAACCGGGTGTTGTTTTGCGCTTCTGTAGTTGTTTGAGCATCGTGTGAAGATGTGGATTTTTGGACTGGGAGAGGACAATGTAAGAGTGGCGTGGTTCTGATGGTTTTTCGTTTCGGTGAGATCGTTCACAGGGGTTGTGAAAATGTATCCACTTGCAGTAGCCTTACTACGTTGAACAGATTTTTTTTTTATAAATTGCAGCTCGTTCAGTTTTTCTCTGGTTTTTTCGGCCTGGCAAAGGTTTTGGGCTGTGGATTAGAGATTTCTGTTAGACGGAGGATTTTTAGCTGCAGCATCCTTCTTTCGCAACATTTTTACTCGGGTGCTGGGATTCGTAGCTTAACTCTGTATGAGTTTTTGGGAAAATAGAGAAGAGAAAGAGACAGAATCCTTCCAGAATGTTTTTGGAGCCATGGTAGTTCTAGCGGTGTGTTTCTTTTCAGAGGTTTTTCTGGCCTGATCCCGTTCATCGGTGTGACGAGATTGTTGGTAGGATCAGTGAGCGTCTTTGCAAGAATCTGTCGGTCGGTTTGACCAAGTTTTGTTTTCTGAGAATCCGATGAAGAGTTTATTTATAATCTAATATTAGTAGCATAGTGCTGTAGAAATTTTTGACCTGGTTTATAGTTTCCCATTCGACCAATTTGATTAAGTATTTGGCAAACGAGAATGCACTTATTCGGTATTAGGAGGAAATGATAGTGCGAGATTAAAAGAAAAATCAGCACGTGGATGCTGTAGCATGACAATGCGAGGCTTCTGTTTATGAGGCGAAGTCGTTTCAATAAATTTCTTCATGTTCGCTTACAAGAAACTTTGGGAATGCAGCATGGAGCAGATGTGAACGCCACTGATTTTACGGGGCAAACTGCTTTGCACTGGACAGCTGTGCGGGGGTCAATTCAGGTGGCGGAGTTGCTGCTTCAGAGTGGTGCTCGCATTGAGTGTGCTGATTCCCATGGATATCGAGTGCGTATTATTTCACTCATGTTTTCTTATCCTTTTTTGCTGTTTTATCTTATCATGAGTTCGCTGCAAGAGATACTGATCTGTATCCAACTGCTTGAGATGTACTAATTTTTTTTCAGTTGTTCCAAGCAGTTTTTAAGTGTGCCTCTGCTTGTTCTTCAGACATCCCACGTGGCCGCGCAATATGGACATACTGCCTTGCTGTATCATATCGTCACAAAATGGGGTGCGGAAGTGGACCCTCCTGACCATGATGGACGCAGCCCTCTACATTGGTAGGCAATGACTCATTATCTCCTTGGATTACTTGTGAACTCACCAGCAGCACAGACGTGAGGTTTACGAGAATTCTGCTTGCACTTTAGCACAGCTAGGGTTGTTATTTTCACAGCATTAGCACCAGCTTCTCAGGTGCATGTTATGTTCGGTCTTCCAGGGTCATTTTGCCGCAGTCAAAACAACATGTTGAATGTTGTGTTGCTCTGCAGGGCTTCCTACAAAGGTTTTGCAGATAGTATTCGATTACTACTTTTTATGGACGCATGTTTGGATCGACCAGATAAAGAAGGTATGATTTTTGAATCATTTGTAATGTATGCATATTGGTATGTGTTTGGAAGACAAGGAAGTAAATATTGAAAGACGGCATTTATTTTAAATATGAAAAGAAAAACGAGGAAGAGATGGAGATCATGACATACGCATAGATGTTATCAGTTACCATCATTATTTATTGTCTTTGTGTGTCGCCTTATCTCAAGTTTGAACGTGAAAAAAATACAGTTGCGTCTTATTGAACACGAGATGGCGGTCATGGAAGCACGCGTTTCCTAAATCAATATAGCAACTGTTTGTCGCAGGGTGTACACCTTTGCACTGGGCAGCAATCCGAGGTAATTTGGAAGCCTGCACAGTATTGGTACAGGCCGGTACTCTAGATGATTTGATGGCGAAGGAATCAACTGGTTGCACCCCAGCAACGTTAGCATCTGACAAAGGGCACCGCCATGTGGCTCTATTTTTGGTAAGTAATTGTATTTAACAATGGTATTAATCAATTGAAAACTGCTGGACATTGTAGTCTCATTTTTTGTATGTCATTTTGCGAGGTGACTACAGTACAAATAAATATTTGTCAGAAATTTCAAATAATTATAATGATAATGAGAAAATATGATGCTTTTGTTCGCGCAACGCCATTAAATGTAACTTTAAAATTAATCCTCTCTGTGACTGGGTCATTTATGTTATTAATTGTTTGCGTTTCTCCTCCTGATTCATGTGTGAATGTTTGTGCTTTTATTTTTCTCCTACATAACATTTTTCCTTTGGATGGGTTTGCTGGATGCAGTCAAATGCCCGAAGAATTTTTACTAACCGGTGGGACGACAAGGGTCGCCTCGGAAAATTTGCCAAGCTTGGCTTGGCTCCTGTCCTGTGGGCTATAATTATTGGCCTTCTTCTTATTTTCATCAACTCTGTGATCACATGTATGTACTCATGCAACTTCATTTTTAAAGATTTTTTCTATATTGTGCTGGCTATCACGAGGAATGTGTCGGGAGATGTGCTCTGAAAAATGGCTTAGCAGTGTGATATTCTCCGAAGTAGTGATGAATGTTTTTTTATCTGAATGAAACATTGTGTGGAAAATTTATGATAAGTTGTGCTTTTGTGGCATATTCAGAGCCTACAGCTTATTTGAGTTGGGATACTTATTTGAGAGAAATTTAGGGCTGCTTTTGCGGGGCGGGAATACCCCTCGCCTATTTCGGTGGCACTTCATTGGAATTTGAGGGAATATTTTAAAGAGGATTGTCTTAACTGATACATCTGTCTGCTGTATGATGGAACAGCAAGAACACTGTTAACTATTACAGCTGGAGATGGATTTTGGGCTTGTTTGGTCATCTTATTGGCAAGCGGTGGCCTTTTCCTTCTCTATCGTTGCACCAGGTTTGTACATCTTGTATAGCATTATGTTTGCCATCGTGGACATGTCCGCAGATCATTAGACTATTGCCAGCATCAGACTGAGCTTGTTTACTTCAAACTGATATATCAACTTTAGGAAAATGCACCACGTCTACGTCCACATTTGCTGGTTGGTTAGTATGTCGAATACGTGAAGACAGATGCTCTCGAATTTTATATTGAGTCGGTAATTTTATTGCACCAGTGCCTGCAACGGCTGAATTGTTGGTGGTTGTTATTTTGCAGCAAGGATCCTGGGTATATCACTCATATGCGTGGACAACCCGTACCAAGGGAGACAGATCAGCAGGTAAATGAGACGATGGTCTTTTATTTATTTATTTTTTATTTATTTATTTCCTTGCAAGTGCTGCTCCGTCTAATATGAAGAAAATCTCTTCTGTACCAGTTGATTACTGAATATGGTTGAACTGACTGTCTTGGATATTGATAATATGCGTTTATGTCAGATTATAACAACAGAGCAGCTCTTTACATCTTGGTTTGAAATGAGTTTTTCCCAGCTATTTTCTCAGCCGAACATGTTTAACCAAGTCTGCAATCATGACTGGGTATGATGACTGGTTATGATAATAGAAAGTGCGGCATCATATTTGCTTTCTCATGTTCATATTTGTTTACAGGAGCATCTGTTGAAAAGGGATTTGAGCAACCCAGCGTTGTGGGCAGGCTACTGGGCGCAGTTATGTCCTACTTGCAAGGTCCGATAATGTAACCTTTTTATCTGGTCTGATTTGATATATTTTTTCCCACAATTCATTCTGATGGAGTTGGGAAAGAACTTCATGCTGCTATTTATCTTTCTTTGTGCATTGAACTAAGTTTATTGTTTGATTGTTGCTTTCCTACAGATTGTACGACCACTCAGATCCAAGCACTGCTCTTCCTGCAACCGCTGTGTTGACCAATTTGACCATCATTGTCCTTGGGTTTCAAATTGTGTTGGCAAGGTATAAGTCCTGCTCCTCTGTTTAGTGCGATCTCTTTAGTAATATCTCCCATGTGAAGAAAGTCATTTAAAGGGCAGCCGGAATGTTGGACACAGAAGTATTTGATTATCTACCTGTTGTCATCGTGTTAGAATGCTGTAGTCTTACTACTAGTTAACTTCGAGGTTGGCGGCAGTAAGGGAGAATTATTTTTTGAAACCTTAGATTTCCTGAGTTTATGTGCTCCGACATTTGTGCTGTCAATGACTCAGACTTCTGGCTTGCTTTATGCAGAACAACAAATGGGATTTCTTTATTTTCTTATGTATGGAGTGTACAGCCATGATTATTGCACTTGCCGTGACTTTTCATCGTAAGCTACTCTGACTTTATTATCACACTCTGTCATATTGGATAGTTTTTCCGATCCCGTTTTAGTGAAAGCATTTTGGATTATCCAAATTATCGTCGGAAAAGGGTCATCACCCTTTTTGAGCTTGTTACACCATGACCGTACACTAAGACAACAGCAAGATTCTTATAATTGCGTTCCTGCATGTGACATTGTTTTGGTTGGTGTAGGTTTGTGGCTTGACCCATCTGCACCCTCTGGGTTCGGGAACTTCCTTCGGCATATTGCACTGTACCATAGCGGTGCACTTGTATTTCTCATTGGAGATGTATTTCTTCTTTTTGGAGCTGGTACATTGACTGGAATGCAAGCCTTGCAGGTATGAACTCCCTTTATGTCTTGGAGAAGGTTTTACGTCTGCACGCATTGATTATTATCGCTAGATTTTGTGCTGCTACAGAGTATATTTTTGTTAAAGGGATTATGCTGATAAGCAATTTTATATTGCATTACAGATTGCTCGCAATATTACCACCAATGAGATGGCGAATTCCTTGAGATACGGTTATCTCAAAGGTGCTGATGGTCGATTCCGCAATCCCTACGACTCTGGGTGTCGTAAAAACTGTGTCGATTTTCTTCTTAATGGCTACAATGAGGACATTGAAGTGCCCTGGGAGCCAATTCAGCAACACGGAGGTGTGATACAAATGGGTGAAAGGTACGAATTATAAATTTTCTTCTGTAGGATGCTAATTTCAGAATAGCTATTTTGGGATCTTGGTCAAAGTTATTAATATGGAGTGTTTAGGCATAATTGGACTTATGTTCAACGAGCTATATTGTCATCACAAGAAATTTGATTTGAGTGTTCTGTCTTCTCTTTAATTCTCGACATCAAAGGGGTCGTTATTGCATGCATTCATGAAGACATCAAATATTTACATGTGTATCCGAATGGCTAGTGTTTAGCCATTTCACCTGGGCATGTTCTTCTCTCTTTTTGACTAGTCCGATCCTTTCGTGGTGATGTGTTCTTATTCCTGAAGTCATTGTTCCATGTGAGTGCAGGTCAGTGGCGGCAGGTGCAGTAGGTGCCAGCCTAGGGGGATTGCCTGGACAAACTCCAAGCAATGTGCCCAATGGACTGAGAAACCATGTGCACTCTTCAACATGTTCACACCACCATCAAGGCCACAGCCATAGTAGCTCGACCCCATTAGGATTGGGAAGTCTCGGTTTACCCAACCATGACCGGGATCACACTGCTTAGAGAACCACCTCCCACAGGACTAACCTGTGGGGACTTGTATTGATTTAGTTGATGTAGGTGACTGCTAGCCGCAGCTTGAGTTTCCGTGAATTTATATACAGTTCAGTACGCGGCTTCTTCCATTCCCTCAGATGTATGGATCACTAAGTCTTTTTGTTACTAATGTTGCTAGAGGTGCTGGATGTGACAGAGGGCTCAAAAATTGAGATTCAGAAGCTAAAATCTTTTACAATGCATCGGTGAGAAAGAGATCATTCCATAGAAGGTCCCCATTTTGTTTGGCTTGTAACTCATTTAGTGGAGATGAGAACAAAATATGGGCTTGTAGTTCTTGGTGGAAGGGAATGACACAAGCGTGTAAACTTACTCGGAATACATTCCTACTGCCAATGGCAACTGCTTGTTAAGAGTATTACTGACTTAATGTTTCCAGAACAAAACTGAAGAAAAAGTGCATTTATTCCTTCTTCGTCAAATATACTTTCCATTCATGTTAGGCAACCATTCAATCATGATGGGGGTTATCTAAAAATCTTTACTGCAGGAGAGTACGCTATCAAACCAAGGTTGTATTAAAAACAGACCTTTGAAATTTAATCCATTGGAAAGGAAACGACCTGATCGGCAGCGGCCAGAGGATAAGAAAGATTCTCGAGGCGGCCGTTGCTGCAGGCGATTGACAACGGCGACATTGAACCAAGTGATTCGTGAAGCGGTTGCGTTGAAGCAGCCTCCCACAGGGCGAGGCGGGAAGAAGGGAAGAACTGTACAGTACAGTCGGCAAACAGTACTGTAGACCACTGTAGTCGGCAAACAGTACTCCAGTCGGAGAAGCTTTGGAACACTACAATCCCCAGCCTGAAGAACCTGGACGACATTGGTGTCGGATTTCAGTATACTGGGTAGAATCAACATCTGTGCCCCAGCCCTGTCGATCGATCGCCAACGTCATATCTCCAGCTTGATAATTGTGGACTCTCGATAGGAAGTACGTTGCCTGAGAGCCTGATTCATGCCCGGCTAGGGTGTTCAGGAGGGTCGAGGAGATCAGAACTAGTGGGAGGTCGTTTGACACGAAGGGCGTTCAACCCTGCCTTGCAGATTATTGTCGAGATGGGGACGCTCAGGCCGTGAAAGCCAGCCGCTTCGCTTAGTTCCAGTAGCGTGTGCTGAAGCTTGATCCGAACGGGGAGTATCCGGCCTAGCTAACACGTCGGTGCACGCTTCTCCCTGCACCGCATCTAGTTTCTTAACTTGAACTTTCAGGAACTTGGAGGGGCTCCTAAGTTAGGTTCTTGCCAAATGTTACAGCAAAGCGTGGCTTGAAGCGTGGCGTGCAGGAGACCGTGAGTGCTTGTAGGGCGCGCAAGAATTGGCACTTCGACAAGGGCAGTGATCTGGCCATGGCCATGAACGATTGCGAAGCCAGCACAAGTGGCGCGGTCACGGAGAATTACGACGTGTTTCTGAACCACCGCGGGCCCGATGTGAAGGCCACGTTCGTTGCGCATCTGGAGGACGCACTCCGATGTGCAGGGTTTCGTCCATTTCTGGACGCCCGGTCTCTGATGAAGGGCAACCCCGCTCTCAAATCCATCGACCAGGCTCTCGATGCTGCCAAAGTTCACGTCGCTGTTTTGTCCAAAAGATACGCGGAGTCCAAGTACTGCCTGAACGAGCTCGTGGCGATGATGAGAAGCGGCAAACCGGTGATTCCTGTGTTCTACGATGTAGAGCCCGAGGACTTGCGGTGGATGAAGAAAGGGTCGTTCGCAGAGGCATTCCTCAAACACAAGTCGAAGGGACGAACCCAGAAGAAACTGCAAGAGTGGACGGATGCCCTCGGAGCACTTGCAGGCATCACAGCCTTCTGCTCGGCTGATTACAAACGGTGAGTCTCTCCACCGACAATAAGTTTGCGATAATCACATCGGTACACAGCATCGTTGTGCATGGTTTGTTCTGCCCCATCCATTCTATCATTTTGTGGAAATCTGGATCAGTATGCCACCACACAACGCGAATCCAAATTGCCGTATTCCATGCTCAATAAGAGAACATTGGTTCCTGAAATGCCCTGCTAAGCTCTCTGCTTGTCGATTGTTGTACCCGTCTTGCATGTGCAGTGATGAAGCGAAGCTGAAGCGGGAAGTGGTGAACGAAGTAGCCCGCCTCACACCATCCAATGACCCCGTGGACGTGGAGCCTTACAGAGTGGGACTGCAGCGCCGAGCTAACGCATGCATTCAGATGTCGGACAACATGGGTGCCGGCACAGGAATTCTTGGCCTCGTGGGAATGGGCGGAGTGGGCAAGACAACGCTTGCACGGGAAATCTACAACCACTTCGTAGCAGAGAAGAAGTTCCGCAACATGACGTTTCTGGAGATTCACCGAGACTCATCGACCTCGGATGTGGAGGTTGGATCGACATGGGTGAGGGAGCTGCAGAAGCAGTTGCTGTGGGACCTCCTCCGTGTCCAGACGAGCACATCTAATGACTACAGCTCCTGGTTTCGGAAGGTTGCATCAGTTGGACCAGTGTTGATTGTGATGGACAATGTTTATAAACTTAACCAGTTTGAAGTGCTTGTTCCTTTTGTAAGTGACCTCCATCCTGGGAGCCGCATCATCGTCACGTCTCGTGATCGGAGTGTATGCAACAATGTGGCTGGACGATCAAAACTGGAGCATTGTTTGTATGATGTTTCCACGTTGGATGTGGAGGAGTCCAATATGCTTTTCAACTGGCATGCTTTCCAAGCTGATGAAGCTCCAGAGGAGTTGAAAGGTGTATCGAAGGAGGTTGTGAAAGGATGTGGTGGATTGCCTCTTGCGCTCAAGGTGATTGGATCGAGCTTGTTTGATGTGAGATGGGATGATGACTCGGAGGCGATCTGGTTGGAGGCAGTGCATGCATTGAGGCAAAATCTAGATGTGAAGGGTGTGTTGAAATGGAGCTATGATCGTCTTTCAAAACCAGAGAAGCACATGTTTCTGGATATTGCATGTTTATTTTGCAATCACAGGGTGGAGGAGGCTTCAGCATATTGGAGAAGTTGTGAGGATTGCACATCGTGTGGTGGTGTGCAATATCCTCAGACATCATTGCGAAGCCTTAGGAATATGAACTTGGTTAGTGTTGATTTTCGTACAACTTTCAAGATGCATGATCTCTTGATAGATTTGGGACAAGAAATAGGGAAGAAGGCAAAGAAGCACTTTGTGAATGGCAGTGTTGCAGAGGCATCAATCATGATGAAGCAAGTAAGTTATTAAATCTTTGATTCTATCTTGTTATTTTCATTCTTTATTAAATTATGTGAGCAGATTAAAAATAATAATTTAGAAATAAAGAGTTATATTGTTGAGTTTAATTAAACGAATCAAATGTCCAAATGAATTTGTTTATGATGAAGAGCTCATTTATATTTTGCATGTTGTGTAAGTTTTTCTTATAATTATAAATATGCATTATGTGTATTGTAGGGAACAAACAAGACGCTATCTCTAAGTTTGATAGGAAGTCGGAAGCGAAAGTTTGAAGTTGAGGACTTTGCAAGTATGCCCAACTTGCATTTTCTTGAATTGCCAGATGGATGCGTTGTGAATGGAGACTTCAGACGTATTTCAACCAAAATACGATGGCTAAGGTGGAGAGGTGTTGTATTGGATTGTATACCACTTGGACTAGATGTATCTTGTTTGACATCACTTGACTTCTCGAGGAGTACCAATTTGGCTTCTTTGTGGACGGAGTCACAATACAATTTGAAGGTATGTTTTTTCAAGACCTTGGTTTTACATGATTTCAAGTTCCAATTATTTGTTGATATATAATATAAGTGTATAATGTGCAAATTCTAAATTAATATAAAATTCATCTATTCCTTTAGCGATCGTCTCATCATATCTTAGCTCAAATTTATTTGTCAATTTGGCCATTATTTGATTAACTTAAAATACTATTTATAAGTTCAAAATACAAAGTAATATCTTGGTTATAATCAATTTTCTTAAAAATATATCTTCATATCTAGGACATGTTTTATAATTTATCATTAAAATAAAGAGTTTTTTATATTTTAGTATTACAAGATGGAAGATTTAATAACATTTTCTTAATTGATATCTGATATCTATTTATTTATTTTTCGAAGGCTTCATGATATACATACACATTCCAAACCCATTTGTAAACTACACACAAATTTTTAACCATCAAAGTAAAAAATATATTACTTTTTTATTCTCTAAAAAATCAAATTTAGCTTAAATAAAATGATTAAATAGGAGGTCAAAGCATCAAAATAGTAATTGTCTAGCATTGCACTCGAAGCTCTAAATATCATATTCAAATGTATTAACTCTTTTAATGTTATGATGTCAGGGTTTTCCAAACCTACTTTCACTCAATCTATCACATTGCACATCCATCACAAAGCTACCAGATTGCATTGGACAATCCTCACATCTTGGAGTCCTAGACCTAGACCGTTGCTACAAATTGGAAATGCTTCCAAATTCAATTGGACAACTCCAAGAACTTAAGACACTTCAACTAGAGTGGTGTAGCAGCTTGAAAGGGTTGCCAGAGTCCATAGGACAAGCATCAGGACTACACCGTGTGAGCTTGTTTGGATGCACTAAGTTGAAGAAGCTTCCGGAATCCATTGGACAACTCCAACAACTCCGACATCTCGAACTAACTTATTGTACAAGCCTCACAGCTATGCCAGACAGCATAGGTGCCCTCTCAAATCTGGAATCACTTTTTGCAGAGGGTTGCACCTCGCTCATGAAGCTTCCACCTTCCATTGGGCTTTGCTCCAATCTTAGAGACCTATGCGTAGGTGCCAGTGCAGAATGCCAGACGTTCTCAGATGGCCACATTGGGGAAGCCTGGTCACGGTTATGGTACTTACAATTATACAAGTGTGGCGGATTCGGATCTCTCCTGGCTTATGGGGCATTGAAATCCCTCAAATGGCTTGTATTAGAGGACAGCACTGTCACTGAGCTTCCGGAATCCATCGGACTCTTGATGGGTCTTGTACAGTTGGACATTGCTTGTGAGAGGCTGCAATGCCTCCCCAACTCAATCGGTGATCTCAAACTGCTCTCTCACTTAGGGCTGAGGCGCTGTGACAACTTGAATAGGTTGCCTAAGACTTTGGGTGGACTCTCAAGTTTGAAGATGCTATGGATTGATAGTTGCCCCATCAGAAAGCTCCCAAGGTCCATAGGCCAGTTATCAGAACTTCGAAAGTTGGAGATGACGGGGTGCAAGAATTTGCAGAAGCTGCCGACTTCCATCAGAAACCTCAAAGGCCTTCGGCGATTCAAGTTGCGGGATTGTGGCAGCGTAGAGGCGATGGGAGCGCTGACAACCCTGCAAGGCCTGCCAATGTGGGGAACCACGTCCGTCACCGAGCTCCCAGCTTCCCTGGGGTTCGTGTCCAATCTTGTTGCCTACGGAGATAATCTTGACTCTTACGATTCGGTATCAGGATATACAGGATTTTTTGGTACAAGGCACGTTTTGGAAGAAGATGAGAGTGGATTCTTGAAAGCTTATCACGACGAATCGAGTGGAGTGACAAGTCTGGTGCGAGGGATACACGAGGTTAGGAATTTCACATGATCTGAATACTCCCGATTAATGTTGAATGCGGTAGAGTACTTTGAGATGCTTCTTGTCCAATTCCTTAATGGGTCTTGTACGGTTGAACATTGCTTGTGAGAGGCTGCAATGCCTCCCCAACTCAATCGGTGATCTCAAACTTCTTTATGGCCTATCGCTGAGGCGCGGTGACAACTTGAAGAGGTTGCCTAAGACTTTGGGTGGACTCACAAGTTTGAAGGAGCTATACATTTATGAATGCTCCATCAGAAAGCTCCCAAGGTCCATAAGCCAGTTATCAGGACTTCGAGAGTTGGTTTTGAAGGGGTGTAAGAATTTGCAGAATCTGCCGACTTTGGGGTGGACTCACAAGTTTGAAGGAGCTATGCATTGATACTTGCCCCATCAGAAAGCTCCCAAGGTCCATAGGCCGGTTACTGGGACTTTGGAAGTTGGAGGTGATCGGGTGCAAGAATTTGCAGAAGCTGCCGACTTCCATCAGTCTAAACCTCAAAGGGCTTCGGCAATTCATGTTGCGGGATTGTGGCAGCGTAGAGGCGATGGGAGTGCTGACAACCCTGCAAGGCCTGCCAATGTGGGGAACCACGTCCGTTACCGAGCTTCCAGCTTCCCTGAGGTTGGTGTCCACTCTTCTTGCCTACAAAGACAAGCCTGAGGATTACGACGGATATACAGTATTTTTTGATAGAAGCCAGGTTTTGGAAGAAGATGAGAGCGGATTCTTGAAAGCTTATCACGACGATTTGATTGGAGTGACTAGACTGGTGCGAGGCGTAAGCCAGGTGAGGAATCCCACATGATCTGAATACTCCCCATTTAATGTCGAATCGGCAGAGTACTTTGAGATGCTTCTTGTCCAATTCTTCAAGAGGCCACAGATCATTAGTCTAAACAATATCAGTGGACTAGGCTGCACACCAACATGTTATCAAGTTGTCTCAGGAATGCATAATTTATACGATTTTATTAGATAGTATCTGAACAGGCTTCTGGAGCCTCCGATTAAATTCTAGGGTTCCTTTTTCTGATATGCTCGAGAATGATTCGGGCGTGATGTTGGTGATGTTGGCCTTGCGACGTGTGACGCACACAGCAAGCTATCTAAGTTGTCGCTTGGAGCAGCTGAGGAAGTTATAATTGTAGAACTGTAGAGCGAGTCTAGTTTGCAAAACATGATTAAGGTACACATGGCGAAGTGAATTTTTTGTATGATGTGTTAGGCTAGGAAACTTACCGAGTCACGCATCTTCTCTTTTCATTTCATATCCAAGGTGTGCGAGTCATTGTCCCAAACTGCGAATGTAGGTCGCATGAGAGTAAATGCTACTCGTTTGAGAAGTCGATAATTCCAGATACGTCGGTCATTTGAACGCGGGGTTATTCAGTGTTACCAGCTTTCTGATGCAGCTCAGGCGCTCTCTCGAGTGCAACATCCCATTCGTTCAGTGCATTGTGATCCTGTCATTTAAAGATCATGCAACCATGAGCTCCTTAATAATCATCTTTGGATGTCTTCACATGAAAATATTGAAATCTTCCCCGCAATGAAGTGCGTGGTGTTAAAAAGAAATCTCCCGGGTCATGGAGCGTCATTCGGTGCCAAACTTAGGAATCAGGGATTCTTCACTTCAACTTTACCTCCGACTGGGTACTGCACGTCAAGAATTCTAACAACCAACATGCAACTTATAGTTCATAAATTGCACCTTACATATAAACATGACAGGTCCAGCCAACAGAACCTTGACCTTCCGAAAATATTGGACCATAATCCACTAGCACATGCGACAAATGCAAGTTTATATAAGATGGCTACTCCAGAAGTAGAAACCGAGTATGTTGCCCCCGCACACAAAAATTTGACAGAATAAAACGGGATCCGAAAAGCATCAAGACAAAGACATCGGTACTCTGCATAAAATGCAAGAACAGGCTGCAAAAATCCTCCCAGATGCTTGAGATCCTCCCTTGTTCGGTACAGAAAGCAATCGTCGACGTTACAATCTCGACACCAAATGATCAGTCCATATACACAACATGAGAAGGATCAGCTCCTGCAACTAATCTTTTATGAAGATGTTTTCAAGTAAACCAAAGAATCCACCTCTACCATATTTCCATCATCACAAAAGTCTCTAATCTTCTTTAAAAGAATTCAAAAATTAGTCAACATGATAAACAACCATAGATATCACACGTTCCACTCCTCATGTCTAGGTGTAACATCTAGCTGATTGTGTTTGGGTGGGTCATTGTTTGTCACCGTGTAGTTTGATATCCATTGAAACTGGCGATGAGTTATGGTGAAATGTTTCCAGAGGATGTTGTTGGTTGGATTTACTATCCGCTGAAATGTGCCTGCATGCTCGATTAATTAATATGAGGGGAGCAAGGGGGCAGGAATTGGGGGTCCACGGGGATCTATGCTTGACCTAGATTATAAAACAAAAAAAAAACGCTATGGGTAGATAAGAACTGGTTCAGTTGCGGCGATGGTCATGGACGCTGGTCCTTCCTGGGAACAGGGCTAGAGGGCGATTCTAGGACTTGCTTGTCGAAGATTCATCTGGCAACCTTCACGGGACCCAGGTTGATCCCGTTGTTTTAATTTCTAATTCAGTTTGTAATCCGCAAGTTGATGGAGGTTGACAAATATGGGTTATGATGGTGATTGTAGGCATTAGCGGAGCGGTTTTGGGACAATTCGTCGCGTCGAGGGTTTTGTTTCATGAGTAGTAGATTTGGGGGGGGGCATTTGTGCTCTCTTCCTGCATTCCGTGAGTTCTGTGTGTTCTCGGTGTGCGCAGTAAGTGTTGCACACCTGTGACCCCCGACTTGGCATTGGTGCAGCATGGTGAGCGTGTAGGGATCGGTGTGGGCGCCTAGGGCGATGTACGATGGGATTACGGGTGAGGTGAAGAAGACTATTACGGGTGAGGTGAAGAAGACTGTTTAGGGTTCTTGGTCAAAGTTATTAATATGGAGTGTTAAGGATTAATTGGGCTTATTTTCTAGTATCTCCGAGCTATATTGCCATAACAAGAAATTTGATTTGAGTGTTTTGTCTTCTCTTTGATTCTCGACATCAAAGGGGTCGTTATTGCATGCATTCATGAAGACATCAAATATTTATATGTGTATCCGGATAGCTAGTATTTAGCCATTTCACCGGGGCATGTTCTTCTCTCTTTTTGACTAGTCCGATCCTTTCGTGGTGATGTCTTCTTATTCCTGAAGTCATTGTTCCATGTGAGTGCAGGTCAGTGGCGGCAGGTGCAGTAGGTGCCAGCCTAGGGGGATTGCCTGGACAAACTCCAAGCAATGTGCCCAATGGACTGAGAAACCATGTGCACTCTTCAACATGTTCACACCACCATCAAGGCCACAGCCATAGCAGCTCGACCCCATTAGGATTGGGAAGTCTCGGTTTACCCAACCATGACCGGGATCACACTGCTTAGAGAACCCCCTCCCACAGGACTAACCTGTGGGGACTTGTATTGATTTAGTTGATGTAGGTGACTGCTAGCCGCAGCTTGAGTTTCCGTGAATTTATATACAGTTCAGTACGCGGCTTCTTCCATTCCCTCAGATGTATGGATCACTAAGTCTTTTTGTTACTAATGTTGCTAGAGGTGCTGGATGTGACAGAGGGCTCAAAAATTGAGATTCAGAAGCTTAAATCTTTTACAATGCATCGTTGAGAAAGAGATCATTCCATAGAAGGTCCCTATTTTGTTTGGCTTGTAACTCATTTAGTAGTGATGAGAACAAAATACGAGCTTGTAGTTCTTGGTGGAAGGGAATGACTCAAGCGTGTAAACTTACTCGGAATACATCCCTACTACCAATGGCAACTGCTTGTCAAGAGTATTCCTGACTTAATGTTTCCAGAACAGAACTTAAGAAAAAGTGCAATTATTCCTTCTTCGTCAAATATACGCACCATTCATGTTAGGCAACAATTCAATCATGATGGGTGTTATCTAAAAATCTTCACTGTAGGTTACCCTGGAAATCTGTTAGATTGTTATGGCGTAGGAAACTGAAGACTGATCGGAAGGATGGCCCTAATCGGGATGCTTCGTCTCGGTCGTCTTCTTCGAGTGGTATAGAGTCGTCACCGTCTTTGGCGAATGTGGTGCCTTTTTCTCAATAGAATTAAACCTGTCTCCGTTCTTTCTTAGCCTTGGTGTGCTGTTTCATCTTGGCATAGTTCTGTTCTTTGTTATGGAATTTTTCTGGTCGTTTTGGTTGTTTCGATTGTAGGATTTGTGTGTAAAGTTTGAATGTTGTTCTTAGGCGCAATCTGCTCTTTGTGTTGATTGACATGCTTGTCAGGGGTTGCTCTGTCCGGTTGTGTTGGCATATTTTGAAAAATTTCATGTATCAGTTCATGTTTGTGTATTCTGATCAAATTTCCGAATCCCAGTGTCGTGCTTATAGATTTTGACCAAACTTATACCCGCTACACAACTCTTGTCCAACTTCGACATAAGGTGGCGAGTTCTGCAAATGCAGCAGAGGTCATGAAAACACTCGTTGCATGTAATCACCAGGGCTATCATTACACACAGCAGCTCAAAAAACAGTAATAAGCAATAGTGGGTCTGCAGAGTTACACCAAATAGGAGGTGCAAGGTTGCTACTCTGCAACCTTGGTGATTTCGGTCGTTTATTTCCTCCCACCAGTCAGCCGGTTCCCTTCAGTGTCAGGTTACAGGTACATGAAGACTCAGCCAATCTGAGCCCAGTATCCCTGTAGAACACGTCTTGAAGGGTCCTCTTGATTCGGACCTCTTGTCCCCATTGCGTATACAGAGAATTCTCTTGGTTTAGGGTAGCCAGTATCGGGGGCTCTTTTCATTGTCCATGTCAGACTTCCAGTGCTGATTCAGAGTCCGGCTTGGACTCCTACGTGTACTTTGCGCTGTCGGGTAGGTTTTGTTTTCACGTATGATGAACCGCCGGGTATGCACTGTGACGGACATTACATTTCACGGATATCTATCTTGCCTGGTAATGGAATTCTACTGCGGGTATCTTCTTCGCAGGGTATGCCCCAGGCCGGGCATTTGTTGACCCGATTATAGCCCTAGACGGGTATACTACCTGCTGAATATGTGCCTTGCCGGGTATGTGCATATGACGTGTGCTCTTGTCACGATTATACGGTAGTATAACGGAGTGAATCACGGAGAAAGGGTTAGGTCGCCGCCATTGACTGGATTTCTGACATGTGTCCGCATTACGTCGTGCTAGGGTTTCTTCTACTGCGTATCATGAGGTTACATTTGGCAAAGTTTTGGATTGATGTAATTGGAGCGTGATGGATATATGAAGTTATGGAAATTTAGCCAAATGCCTCCCGTCCAGCTCCCCGTATGCCGAGAATTTAGCAGACAATGACGCTTCATGAGCTCAAATGTCTAAAAAATATCAACATATGCCCAGCAAATTGAAAGCCACGTCGTTGAACGCACGATACATATATATTACTGATGATTGACAAATTGTCAAAGCCTTAAACCATCTGAATTCCAGACCCTAAATAATCAACCACAACTCCCATTCGCAACAATTTATGATGCGTAAACACAGACATGGGACAGTTGTGCAGGAATTTTTTTGGGAAATGGACAGAGAAGACTTCTGTTTCAACTGAAAACTTGGAACATGTACGTAGTTCTGTATTACCTACTCAACTGCGATCAAAACGTGTGAACTGCATTTTACCTCCGCTTGTAAACGTCAATGCCCAGTGAATTTGACTTCCATATTGCACAATCTGACTTCATGTACTGGGTTGTACAGGGAGTCTATTCTTCATGTACTGACACAACATTAATATTCCTGAGGAAGTTGGCGAAGTCCATTTACCAATGTTCGACGATCATATTCTGCTAGTCTGCGGAGGCACATATAAGTTTATGAGAACGTGGAGGAGATTCAACCATGTGCTTGCAAAGTGTTATGGAGGAGATGTAAGTCGCAAGAGAAAGCTTCTGGGGAAGCAAAAAGAAGGAAAGAAGCCAAAAGGTAAATAAATATTTGCATTCTCTGATGTCATGGAAGTCCAAATTTTGACGTAGAAATAGCATTTCAAAGACATGGTTACTATTCCATATGGTATATTTGACATACCTCTGATTTTTCGTTTTGTGACTCTTCTACTCTTGTGTACTGCATTGGTCTCGGTCAGGCTAATGGGGGCTTTAGGTACAGTGGAGATTGGGTCTTCGTTGCTTCCCGAAGAGATCTGCACAGAATAGAAGCTTGTTTAAAGTATGCTACTCATGACAACGAGGAGTTCACCAAAAAATTCAGCAATTGCAAGGACTATTCTGATGAATACGTTCGTCCAATGCTAGGTCTGATCGATTGGGGCTTCATGAGGGCTCGATTCAATATTGCTCTGGATCACCGAGGAGCCCAGCGTTCGCTGTTAATGGGAAAGTCAATCCTTCGGGCCAGGGGAGTCTGCTTCAAATGCCGTCGGTGCAATGGAAGCCACACTCAAGCGCCTCCAATCTAGAGGAAAGAGACTCTGAGACTAAAGCGATTGGAGTAACAGGTTGTCAAATTTCTCCCTTTGGATCGCTGTTACATGAGAATGGACTGAGGAAGGAGAGACGGGCACGTCTGAAAGAACGTGAGGATTCGGCATCACGCAGGGAGGAAGAAGGGAAAAAACGGTTTTATGTCCACGTGAACGAAGACGGACGTACCTATGGACTAGGTGTCGGAGCATGGAATGACGCCCTTGGCAAGTTGATAAAAGGACTTGACCCCTCCTGCATCGACGTTAGACAACAACCATTTCAGCTGATGGAAAATCTCATTCAAAGGTTAAATGAAGATTTCGAATACAGTTCTCCTGTAAATCGTACCTGGCTCAGATCCCGTATAGGAAGTGCTCTTTCCTCTTATCGTCATGGCTTGATTAAAACAATAGAATCTAGAGGAGAACGTCCTGGGTGGGCCAGTGAGGAAGTCTGGAATCGATTGGTGAAGATGGCAGGAAGTGAAAAGTTCAAGACGAAAAGTGAGCAGATGCGCCATGCAAATTCTTGTAGACGGACCAAAGGGCGCACAGGTCCAATTGGTGTCGCTGGTGTTGAGGAGCGACTTCGAATAAAACTCGGCCGCACTCCTGACCCAGAGGAAGTGGAGGCCGAAGTTACCTGAGACAAAGGCTGTGTCAGACCGTCAAGGCAGAGGAAGCAACGGCTACTGTGGAAGTTCATGTCGAAAACGGCAGCAGACCAACTTCAGTTCAATGCAACGGCGATAAAGCTCCAACAAGTGCAGACAAGGAGATTGATCGTTCCGGGAATATCGTTTCTGGTATCCAGGGAACCTCATCGCAGTCTGTCTCTAGGGCCGCAGCACTTCTTGATGGAGCTGCTAATATTTTCAACGAGGACATAGACTTTGCTTTTGCTTCAGAATTAAACACTAGAATACGTTTGTTACATACCTAAGTAAACACCCTGTACAATGTTTAATTAAACAAACCTTTCTTTGGTTGACGCTTATCACCAGTCTGGATACGATTTTTAATCTTCAATACACAGGGCCTGTTAATTATGTACCCTTCAAATATAAAGTATTAAGACTAAGCCTACGCAGGAAACTATGGTCATATAACAGCAAAATTGAAGCGGACAGAGTGTGAATTGAATCGGACAAATTACGGCAAAACATATAGAACTCTAGTGTGTAAGGAGGTGACAAAACGGATGGCCGAAGGACACTAACCTAGAACCCAACAAGATACACTCCCTTTCTCACGAAAAATGTTGTATGGAGTTGAAAGATACAGCCTAGGATGGAAACCTCTTCTAGTTCTAACCTGGACAGCGCCTCCACACACATGCAGATCACACAACGAGCATGTCCAAGACAACCTCTACACCTGTTAGCATAGCAAAAACCGCTCTCGCATCTTCTAAAATCAGATGGAGAACTAGAAGGAAACTTGGCATGACAAGCAGCATCGTGTAAGTATTGGCCAAGTTCCACGCTACCATAGATCTCCGAAAAAGCAGCCAAAAAAACGAACATGCAGTCACAGTAAGCTAGAGGTTTAACTGACACTTGACTCATGTTCGGCGCTATAATTATAGTAAACAAAAACCCTATTGTGCAATTACTTGTAATTATCACTTACAGCAAGATATGTCGCTTTCACCAACTCCACTCATGATGCGGCTAGTCTCTTTTGGTCACGTGGTGTTGAGAGCTCCCGCAAAATTACTCAAGTGGAGTCCACTTAGTTCTCTACGCTGTTCAGGTCATGAATCTCTATACAATCCACAATTATCCCATTGGACACACCTCCATTTTAGTGACAAGAGGGTCTCCATTATTCTATACTTACTATTGTACGCGATGATAGAAGTAGAAAGAGAAACCTTTCCGGAACAACAAAACCTGTGTCCAGGATGAGTTTGTTTTATGAGAGTTCTGTTGTATGGATTTAGGGCAGGGCTATTGTTGAAGTGCGTGGGGTGCCTCTTAGGATCGGAGAAATGATAATGGAATGGTTTGCTGTAACTATTTAGTCGCAATCCGCTTGTAGCTTCGAATTATACTGCGAACTTCAAAGTTCTAGGACCGAGAACGCGTTAAACAAGCTCACGTCTCTAACCTAGGATTCCTAATATACTCGACAAGTGGGTGTCGAAGTGGATTTTGAATTCAGCATCGCGCGCCGTCTCCTCGTAAGATAAACTATGCTCTGATTGATATGTTGATTTAATGTGATGTTGGTTGAGAGTCGATGTTAGCCTGGGTCAGGGATGGATTGTTTGAGACCAAGTCAAGTATGTCATGGGAAGAGAATAATGGCCAAGGAGGTAAAGGTGGGCTGGCTTATGAGGTAGTAACCCGGGTGTAGGGAGGGATGGTCATAGGGCTCTGTCCCCTATTACCGAGACCAGAAGGGAGTGACGGTTACGTTTCCTTGAACTGGGAGACTATCTGTCAACCGAGACCCTTCGTATAGCCCCTGGGAGCCAAGGCGTACTTGGAAGACGTAGTGAAGGGAAAACAACTCAAACATTCATAGTGAATAGATCGACAAGGCAATCAGCATGTAAGCAGAGCATTTAGGCAAGAGATGCGAGAAGACAGACAAAGAGTGGGTTAGCCAGAGACTTGTATGTTTTATTTCTTACTGAGATAGTTCAAGGACACAACGTACAGACTTGGAGCTAGAGAGAGAGGAAAACTGATCAACTAGCATGGTGACCTAAAGTCCTCGGTGGAGAGCTAATGCTTCTTGTAACCAGCCGTGACGGTCATGGAAAAACTAGAGATCCTCTTGCTACGACGTCTCTGCTTCTTATACTTGCTCTACCTTGCTATTCCTAGTGCTGACTATCTGTTCTACTGCTTGTTCGCCACGGTGCTACTCTCCTACTCCCCCTTGATGTCTCTGTTAACTCCTAGTTTGCCATGGTGAGACTTTCCTTGTTGTCTCCTTGTTTGGTTATGAAGTCCGTGTCTTGGGCGGTAACATTTTACCCCTCCTCGTAGAGTGCAAACCGTCCCTGGTTTGCATGGTTTAGTGTTTTGTTCTCCGTGCAGCAGGGCGCCGGTCTGGGCGGGTTTCTTCGCGGGGTACCTGAGCTTGGCGTCTTGGAGGGTCTTGGTTGGCGAAGATGGCGGCTATGGCGGCCGCGACTCCACGATGCAGCAGATTATGCTTGGTCCATTGGATTGTCATGGCTTGGAACGTCTTGGATGGCGGGTGTCGGCAACTCTGGCAAAGCTGTGACCAGGGCCATCAACCGAGGCGAAGCTTGGGGCGTGTCTTCTGTGTCGGTAGCAACATCTGGGATATGCACGCGGTCGAGTGGCTCTTGGAATTCGGTGAAGACAGCTGCTACTGGGGCGTATATCTCCTGATCCTGGTTGGGCTGAGGGAGGTTTCCAGGGATATTTGGCTGCTGCTCCATGGATGCCGTGGCTTCTAGTGCCATGCCGTCGATGTCCATGTCCCATGATGGTTCTGATTGCTCCAAGTCCAGGTCCACCATGGCATCGTCGATACAAGAATCTAGGAAGTCTTGTGTCGGAGTTGCCGAGGCTGGCGGTTTCTCCCAGAGCATCCGATGGGCGTGGGTGGCGATTGACTTGGCAGCGTTTTGTACCCAAATCGCTTTGTTGGCCTCGAAATTGGTCTTAGCGTTTATGGTTTCTGTCCTTAGCTGCTGTAGATGCGCCAGCTCCGCGGATTTTCCTGGGTCCATGGTTGCTGTTCCTCCTAGGGCTGAAGCTTCACTCAGGGCTTTGTATCGTGCCAGGGTCTCAGTAGCTTGCTGTTCCAATCGCGAGGCACGTTGTTCTGCTAGCTGCTTGGCTTTCTCCATGGCTTCAATCTGTTCGCGTGCCGCTGCCAGCTCAAGGTCCAATGTCGCCACCTGGTTTCGGAAATTTCCTATGGTCTGGAGTGATTCTGCGAGCTGAGATTGAAACTCCTCCCTGGCGTCCGTGATGGATTGCTTGGCTTGGGCTTGGGCAGCTTGGATGGCCTGTATGGTTTTTCTTTTGTGTCGCTCCTCGATCTCCCCCTGCTGTGCTGCCATGGCTATGCGTTCCTGCTCCATGGTGTGGACGGACTGTAGTACGCGCTCCATATAGGTAGCCAGTTCCTTGCCCTGTTCTTGAATTTCCTTGGCTTTTGGTCCGAGCTCTGTCTTGACACGATCTCCCTCGGTTGTTGCAGGCTCGGCTGTCCTCGGGCGCTTGCTGGTGGATGGGGCCGAAGGGTCTCGCTTGGTAGCCATGGCCATATCTTTCTGCAAATCCAAGAATGTGCCAATCCTTGGCGGCTGATGGTTGGTTCGGTAGTAGGTCAAGAACCTGGTGATGTAGGCCGTGAGGAAGGGACCGATTGGGCTGGAGTATGCCTCATCCCTACGATGCCCCCGGAGCTGGACACGGAAATGCTCATCTACGATGAGCCCCCAGTTTATTTTCTCCCCCTTGTCGGCTAGGAGCAGTAAACTGAGTTGATCTGGCTGGATACGGTTGCAATTGTTCTTGAAGAAAATTTGACTAAGTACGCCCCTCATCCTAGCAAACCACGGCTCCTTCATGGCAGGACCAAGGGCAAAAACATCATACCTGCCATCGGCTTCGGGGGCGACGCCGTTGATGGGGCCAGTGACTTCGGGTTGAGGTGCACTGCAGGCTGGTGTCCATTCCGTAACTCCGGTGCCATCCCAACCAAAAAACGCATGAAGGTATCGGGGGGAGTATTGAACCAGCACTCCATCAACATAGCCTGCCGGGAACGCCTCGTCCTCGCGGCGCGTCTTCATTGAAGCCAGAAACTCCATGCACTGGGCGACATCGACCTTCCCATTCAAGCGCGTCCAGTACTTAATCAGGTCCGTCTTTGTTAACCATGCTCCGTCTGGCTTCCTCTTCCACTCGCGTACCATGCGCGGACTGTAGATTGGGCCCATGGCGGTCTTGGAAGCCATGTTGTGTAACAATCCTAAGAGAGCGCTATGCTGAACTACAATGAGCGAACAACTGAGGCGGCCGTGAGAGGTAGCGTGGGATAGATGGTGTTGGAGGGACTGTGCCTCCAGAACTCTGAGAGAGGAAGAAGGAGAGAATGGAGGGGGATGCTTTGGGAGTTTGCACAGAGGTTCTGATGTGGTTTCCCGGGTGTGATGGGATGGTTGGGGGTAGATTTGGACATGGTGAGTGCGCTTTGGCAAGCTGTCTGTGGACTGTGGCGGCGGAGTCCGAGCAAGGCGGAGCTGATCATGGTGACCCTGATGCCCAGGGCCATGGAGTGCGAATTGTTCATGAGTGTGAGCTAGCTCCATGGAGTGGTAGGCTGTGCTGGGTGTGACTGATCTGGAGTATCCATGGCTGCCAAGGACCTTGACGCGATGGTTGAGAAATCGTGAGTTTGGAGTTGGAGGAGTGAGTAGACTTGACGGAAGCTGAGTTCTAGGCGCACTGAGTAGTCTAGACCTACCAAAACCGTTTAGGTAGTTATGTCCAAGGCGGCCTAGAGTTGTCGTGGGACATCTCACTTGCCCTGGATGGATACCCGGATTGCAAAATTGGCAACCGAGATCCGGGACAGGGGTATTAAGTGGCCGGGTTTCCGGGCAGGGTTCATATCCGGGATGGGTATCCGGACTATCGGATACGTCTACCCTTATATGGTTGACATGGACCTCTACTTGTTTTTCGTGGTCAAGGGTCGGGTCTTGTGTGACCGTGGTGTCCTCGGTTGGCTCTGTCGTGTCATGGGCGTCATTTGCCAGGTTAGTGTAGATTTCGCCAAGGCTCAGTTTGGGTGCCACAGGGACCGACGTAGTATGATAGTGTTTTAGTTTATTTGCATTGACAATGGTTGCTTGGTTGTCATAGTAGTCATTGTTGACCAAGAGTACAGTGTTATTGGGTAATGCCAACTGAACACGGAAAGGGCCGTGCCACATTGATTCAAACTTGGTTCTTTTTAATTTGGGATCCCGTGGACACCAGAGTACTTGGTCTCCTTTCTGGAAAACCCGAGCCGGCTGGGAGGCTTGGAAATACTTGGCGCTCAGGGCCTGTTTATCTGTGATGTTTTTGATTGCCAAGGCTCTAATTTCCTCTAAGTGATGAATGTCTTGGATACGAGCAGCGAGGACCTTATGTGGTGAATACTCCCTTGGATTTATAGACTGAAAGGTAGGTGCGACATACTCTGTGGGGAGCAAGGGCTGTGTGCCGTAGACCATCTCAAAAGGGCTGAGTTGAGTGGCGGTTTTTGTGGCTACCCGATAAGCCCAGAGAGCCGCAGGGAGACAGTCATCCCAGTCACCTTGGTTGGCATGCACAAATCTCCTAAGCATATTGATAATGGTTTTGTTAGTTGATTCGGCTTGGCCGTTTCCTTGAGGATAGTACACGGTACTGGTACGGTGCTTGATGATATGTTTCTCCATGAGGTCTTCTATAACAGAGTTGACAAAGTGTGATCCTTGGTCGGACACTATTTCCAAGGGGCAGCCGAACGTGGTGATGATATTGTCATACAAGAAGGTTGCAGTGACGACCGCAGTGTTACTGCGCAGTGGCTTGGCTTCGACCCATTTAGTTGTGTAATCTGTGGCAACTAAGATGTATTTATACCCTTGACGAGTGGCTGGGCGGATAGGTCCTACAAAATCCAATCCCCATCTTTGGAAGGGACCCAATGGCGGTGTGGATTTTAACGGAACCTTTCCTTGGTACTGGAAATTAGTGGTGGACACCTGACAGGCGTGACAATTTTTGATGTAAACATGAACGTCTCTGTGAAGTGTTGGCCACCAATATTTAGCGGTCAAAATCTTTTTGATGGTTGTATCGGATCCCTGGTGGCCACCAACAGGTCCGTCATGGAGGTGTGCCAGTATTGTCGATTGTTCTCTTGTGGGTACACAGAGTCTAAGGACTTGGTCTGGCCCTTGGCGATACAGCTGGCCCTGGATGACAGTGTAAGGAAGGGTAGTCCTAACGAAACTAATCTTTCGCGTGCCAGTGAGATTTGGTGGTGTCGTACCAGTGGTTAAATACTTGATAATTTCAGTGGTCCAATCTTGGTTATCTTAGACAACCACGGTGGCGGCCTGGATATAGAGTTCGTTGAAGGAGTCATCGATTCCTTCTTCCTTGGTGTTCGTATCTCGAGACAAGTAATCTGCTACAATGTGTCTCTTTCCAGGTATGTATACCACCTCGAAATCGTATTCTAACAGTATCATAATCCAGCGAGCTACCCGTCCTGTTACGAGAGGTTGATTTACAAGGTATGACAAACTATGGTGATCTACCATGAACTTGAATTTATTTCCCAAGAGATAATGGCGAAATTTTTTCACAGCATAGATCATGGCTAAAGCTTCTCTTTCTGTTGTAGAATAATTTCTCTCGGCCTGATTTAACAACCTGCTTGCATAGGCTACAGGTTGGTCATGTTTGCCATTTATATTTTGGGCTAGCATAACTCCTACTACTAGGTTGGAAGCATCCGTGTGTACATGAAACGGCTTGGTCCAGTCTGGTGCGATCAAAATTGGTGCATGGGTGTAGGCTTCCTTGATTTTATCCAAGGCTGTCTAAGCTGCCGGTGTCCAGTCCGTTAGATACGTATACTTGGTATGGTTCAGGGCCGTGATAGGGGCAGTAATATGCGCGAGTTTCTCGATGTAAATACGGTTAAACTGTGATAGGCCTAGAAGACGCTGGACCCCTTTTTGGTCCTTAGGTGGTGTCATATCCATGATGTCCTTGATCTTGGCTGGGTCTGGAAGCTTGCCATACTTACAAACGATGTATCCCAAGATTACTCCGGCAAAGAAGAGGAACATACATTTGTCTGCGTTTAGACTGACGCCGTTGGCTCTGCAGGCATCAAATATGAACCGTAAATGGCTGACATGGTCCTGCATCTGTCCGTATACGGTACCGTCATCCAAGTAAATACGAAAGAAGCGTTTCAAGTATGGGCGAAATATTAATTCCATGACTCTTTGGAATGTCATGGGGGCATTTTTGGCTCCAAAAGGCATGCGCTCGAATTGATAAGGTCCCCATTCCGTTGAAAAAGCTGTTTTGTTTTTATCTTGTTCGGCCATGGCTACTTGGTAGTATCCTGAGAAGCAGTCAAGAAACGAGTACATTTCGTGTCCTGCTACCTCATCTATGATTTCTTCCATGTATGGCAGGGGGTAGTGATCCTTTTTGGTTGCCGCGTTTAATTTTCGGAAATCCACGCAAATTCTTAATGCACCATTCTTTTTGGGTATGATGACCATAGGAGAGAGCCATGGTGCGGAGTCGACAGGGGAGATGAACTTAGCCTTTAGCAGCTTATCCAATTCCTCCTTGACCCGAGTCGCATAATTCGGGTTCATCCTGTAACGTCGCTGTTGCACCGGCGTAGCATTTGGTACCAGGTCAATGGTATGTTCCGCGAGAGTCCTTGGTATGCCTTTTAGATCTTCATGGTTCCATGCAAAGATGTCATGGTATTCCCTGAATAAGGCAATGGCAGCTTGTTTGATTTCAGCTGGTGCATCGGCATTTATTTTAATAAATTTGGGGTCATCTATGGTACCCAAGTTTACTAATTCTACTTTGTCTTTGGCGCCATGGGTCCATCCGTTTACTACCTCGTTTTCAAGGGCACGAAATGCTGGTGTGGTATTTATGGTGACTGAGCCTGCTGTTTCCTTGGAAAACCTTGGTGGCAGATCAATTTTTTCGGGCGCTGTAACTAGGCTTGCCAAGTGAATTTCCGCTAAAGGTATGAGATCGGGGTTCGCATGCAAGACTAATGCTTCTTGATCCTGGGAGAGGCCCTTCACCCAATCTGTTCCTGCTTTATGGCGAATCTGGGCTGCCTTGGCTCGGGTGATACAACTATCGACAGGAATGATCACTGTCTTTCCCTGTCGGTGAATACGTATATGGTTGCGGGACCAGTCGTGTACCGCGTTCATATCTCGGAGCCATGGCCTTCCCAGGATGATTGGGAAGTTGCTACTATTTGGCATGTTTATAATGACGAATGTAGCTGGTGTCGATACTCCATGGGTGGTGATGGCTACGGTAGTTAAGATTCCCAAGGGTGTGACAGGGTCGTCATTGGCCATTCGGAGGATAAACTTGGCTGTTTTTGGCTGAGGTAGTCCCAAATGTTTCCGTAAGTGTTCACTCATGACATTCACACCAGATCCTCCGTCAACCAACACATTAGTAAGCTCATGATGTCCAAGTTGTAGGTGGATTACTGCAGCATCCGGATCCAAGGTAGTTGCGTTTACCTCGATCACCGTGGGATCTGTGCTAGTATCTGGCAGAGTAACTTGGTGCAAATACTTGTGTAATTCTGGGCTGAGTTTTAATAATTTGGACAAAGTTATGGTGACGTTCGTGTCCTCCAATATGCTTTGAAGATCTGGGCTTGTCGTGGTCATTTCCAGTCCTTTCTGTAAGTCTCTGCGGATATCATGCAGGCGTTCCCAGTGATCTGGGGGAAAAGGTTTTCTGTGTTCCACGACATGGTCCGTCACGGTAGCCTTGGAGCGAGTCGTGACTGCTGCGGCGCTGATGGTCGCCACGTTTGTCTCGGCATTATGGACTTCAGTTAGTGTAACCCCGCCTCGACGATTCTGGACCGGTGGTTTCTGGTTTTCCATGGTGGTAGGAGCAGATCGGTGTATCTCCGAAGGTCCTTGAGTTTGACCCCAGCGCTGCCTCAAGTGTGGGCATTGGCCTCGTCGGTGATTGGGTGATCCACATTCCCAGCAGGTATCATTCCTTCCCGGCTGAAAAGCGTCTACGTGTATTTCCTCGGCGTACATGGAGGCTGCTGTGGGCCGTGGGCGTCTGTTTTCTTCTGGTCGGGAGCTTCCTGGAGCGAACCAGCAACGACCACTATGTATTTTACCACAAGTGCTACAAACCGTGGGTGCTTGGCGATTCTCGGGTCTTAGAGTGGGTAAGGGCAACAGTGGTGACTGTGTACGCTTTAGCGCTCCAAGCTCTCTACTGATGTCATTGGCTGCCGTGAGTATGTCACTTAACGTCTTAACCCCACGAATCACAATGCCCTGTTGAATCCATGGTAACAAGCCTTTTTTGAACCATTCACATAAATAGTCTTCTTCAGGCCTTTGATTAAGTTTGTCCGCCAATTGTTTGAACCTGTCATAGAATTTGTCCACGGGCTCGTTTCTGTCCTGGGTGATAGTACCCAAAGCCCTGAGGATCTCTGAGCTAGTCTTGAGCTTTCGAAATTTGTGCAAGAAACTGCGTTCCATGTCGTCCCAGGTGGCATGTGGGTGTTCGGTTTCAAAATCAATGTACCAATTGATGTGGTTTCCTTGGAGTGTGGTACCGAAAATGTTCTGTAAATCCAGGGAGCTAAGTATACCATTTGTTCGAGCAATGACTTTGAATCTACGGATGTGCCAGTCAGGATCTCCGGATTCGTCAAAAACTGGGTATGGTATTTTTGGGAACTTGGTCACTCTTTCTTGGTCACCTCCGCTTTGTGATGTTGCGGCAGTGCGATTTTCTCTGGGAAGTGTAGTTGACCTAAGAGGATCTAAGGGTGCTTCCAAGTCGTGAGGGGTAGCATTAGCTGCCTCGTTGGTAGCGGTTCCATGTAAGTGTAGACTTAGGAGTTCCAGCTTGGCATTCGTGGCTTCATTTTTGGCAGCCAAGGCTGTCATCTGTTCTTTTAAAAATTGCAACAGTTCTTTAGTAGGATCAGGGTCGTCTTGTTGGATGGTTTCTTCGGCGTCATTGAGCCGGTCAAGTGGAAGTTTTCGTGGAGGCATGGTGTCGGCCCAAGGTTTGTATGACGAGTTTTTTCACTGGTCTCAATTTTCCATCCCCAGCATGGTCGCCAAAATGTTAGCCTGGGTCAGGGATGGATTGTTTGAGACCAAGTCAAGTATGTCATGGGAAGAGAATAATGGCCAAGGAGGTAAAGGTGGGCTGGCTTATGAGGTAGTAACCCGGGTGTAGGGAGGGATGGTCATAGGGCTCTGTCCCCTATTACCGAGACCAGAAGGGAGTGACGGTTACGTTTCCTTGAACTGGGAGACTATCTGTCAACCGAGACCCTTCGTATAGCCCCTGGGAGCCAAGGCGTACTTGGAAGACGTAGTGAAGGGAAAACAACTCAAACATTCATAGTGAATAGATCGACAAGGCAATCAGCATGTAAGCAGAGCATTTAGGCAAGAGATGCGAGAAGACAGACAAAGAGTGGGTTAGCCAGAGACTTGTATGTTTTATTTCTTACTGAGATAGTTCAAGGACACAACGTACAGACTTGGAGCTAGAGAGAGAGGAAAACTGATCAACTAGCATGGTGACCTAAAGTCCTCGGTGGAGAGCTAATGCTTCTTGTAACCAGCCGTGACGGTCATGGAAAAACTAGAGATCCTCTTGCTACGACGTCTCTGCTTCTTATACTTGCTCTACCTTGCTATTCCTAGTGCTGACTATCTGTTCTACTGCTTGTTCGCCACGGTGCTACTCTCCTACTCCCCCTTGATGTCTCTGTTAACTCCTAGTTTGCCATGGTGAGACTTTCCTTGCTGTCTCCTTGTTTGGTTATGAAGTCCGTGTCTTGGGCGGTAACAGTCGACATTATTCTTTTCATTGGGGTTCATGTTTAATTAGGGTTTACTGCAATAAATGATCAGAAATATGGGGTTTCTGTACACTTTTGTATCGGATTAGATTTACCGAATGAATTGATTTATTGTAAAACGGTTCCCATGACCATTGAGTCTGTTCAATTTGTATATTCTGCGATAGGTTAAACAGGAACGATATTCTTGTGTGGAGCGAAATAAAAATCTGCAACAAAACTGCCGAATCTGGCAGATTACCCAGACTTCGATTTCAACATATTTGCTATCTCGATTTTGGTAAGTAACTCCTTGCGACCGTCACAATTTTCAAATATCGCAACAGCTTAAGGGAGATAATAATCGAATGCTCTGTTTCATTAAGCTTGTACATTCAAATAAACTGTATTACCCATGCATGGTATACTAATGTTGTACTGCATGTGCTATCCAGAGAAGACATCCTATTCAGCCTCCACGTATGTGAGTCCGAAGGTTGAGCTGAGGACGTTCATACCAAAGAAATACTCCTTAGCAGGTTTATATCATGCTGCTTTAACGAAGGGACTTGACGTTTTTTTATTTACTGAATGGTGGTGAATGTTTATCATTATTTGTTTTATGTTTGCATAGTTTTCAAATTTTCAAAAAATATGGTCTGTCCGAAGGAAGAATACAAGCCCGCACTTTTGTAACGGAAACAATTTACAGTGTAGAAAGAATACAATTTGAGGAGGATGAGACGCCAAAGGCTATGTCTTGCTTTTCATATCGAGCGGTCAATATCTGTCATTAGGTGCAAAATCGGGTCACGAAAAGGCCGTGTAAGCCTGCCCTTTCTAGGTGAACTCCCTGCCCAAATGCGGCATTGTCGCTGGCAGCGGGTGCCAGGATCGCTGCCCGTAGAGTTAATAGAGCGACTTAATGGTCTCGGGAAGGGGTTGCGGGGCGGGTTCGGTGTGCCTGCTGGCTGCACTCGCTCTCCCTACAAAGTTCAAAAACTTCGGCACTCACTCATCGTCGGTGGGGGAGGTAGGTGGGCGGACTCATAATTTCCTCGTTCAAAGTGCTGGCAGAAAGTTTGCTGACATGAGCTGTCGGCTCGGGATCCGGTCCTTGCTCCGCCAGTCCGCTGTCAGCCCGGCACTGTAGATGTGCCCTCGACACGCCTCGCTCGGAGGTCATTGGTTCGAGCCCCCGTGGCGGTTGCTGGCACCACGATGGCACCTCACATGCCACGTCAAAAAGTATGCGGGCAGCGCCTGTTTTTTTCTCTCACGTGCCGCTTACACGGCCTTTTCGTGACCCGATTTTGCACCTAATGAAGATTCGGATTAGCTGCATATCAGTGCGCATGTATGCGCTGTCGTGGTGGCCGTGTCCGACGATCTCAGACTATTGCACTATACCATCGAAAATTCGGAAGAGACCCCTCGTTGCCTCATCCGATACTGGTAAGTGACTTTGATTTTTTCCAACACTATGCATCTGTTATTATGCTTGCACACTGCCTTGCTGAATATATTTATTGAAATGACATGTACAATATAAAGAACATGTCGTAGTTAGCAGCGACCATATCATTACACAATTACATGTGTCTGCAAATGAAGGCTAATTTTGTATGCCATGTCTGTAGACTGTGGACGGACGTCCGTTACGTGGACTAGTGCTGCAACCACATGACAACGAGGAATTTTACGACGCCGATGCCGGAAGAGATGGAGACCCGCAATACGTCTGGCCAGGGATGGAGACCGCCAATTTCCACGACATGATGTATGATGCCTACGGCCGAGCCGACGACATCCATAGAGCCACAGCTGAGGGGGATGAAGCAGTGAGGAACGAAGAGAATTTAGAAGACAACGAAGAAGATGACGTAGCGTATGAAAACATGGTTCGGGAATGTAGGGAAAAAGTAAACCAAGGCTGCCACGAAAATAGAATTCAGTGTGGAATAGTTATCATGACACTTGCCTCTGTGTATGGAGTTTTGGACGCTCTCCTGACCGCGCTTTTGACTTATTTGTCTAGGAGTTTGCTCCCTCATTCAAATTGTCTTCCACGCACGGCGTATGAATTGAAGACTATGATTAGAAAACTTGGACTGGAGCACCAACGGATCCATTGTTGTCCTGAGGGTCACGTGCTATATGACGGTCCCAAAAACGGAGAACTTCAGCGGTGTCCAACTTGCAATCACCCTAGGTACGTGTCTGGATCTACAACAGTACCTGTTGCGGTAACTAGATTTTTTTCCTTGGTCGCCAAACTGAAAAGAATATACAAGTGCCCAAGATTAGCAACCTTGTTGGAGCACCATGGGAATATAGATGATGACGGCATTAATATGACATTAGTGGCACATAGTCACCAATGGCGTGAAATTACAAGGATGTACCTGAATTTTTGAACTTGCAGTCGCACTTACGTCTTGCTCTCGTGGCGGATGGAGTTTGCCCTCACGGGAATCAGAGCTCACGACATTCAACTTGGATTGTTTTAGTCGCGGTCTATAACTTTCCTGGTTGGTTATCTACAAAGAAGTTTTTCCTCAATCTCTCCCTTTTAATACCGGGACCTAGAGCTCCAACCTCCGATACCTTTGATGTGTATCTAAAACCACTTGTTACAGACTTATTACAGCTATGGCACGGTGTTCCTTGTTTAAACATGTCAAAGCCAGTAGGGGAACGTGCCTTCACACTGAAATCGATTTTAATGTGGACGGTCTCAGATTTTCCTGCTTTCGGTTTACTTTCTGGACAGACTGTTAAGGGATATCTTGCATGTCCAATATGTGGAGCAGAAACGTGTGCAGAGCACTCTAAATACCTAAATAAAATGGTCTAACTAGGCTCCAGACGTTTTCTCAGTAGTGGGCACCGGTTCAGAAGAGCAAGGGCAGCTTTCAACGGGGAAAGTGAACATCGGCCCATGCCAGAGAGGAGAACATGGGATCAAATTCTGGCCGAGGGACGATCCACGGCCGAGTGGCTCCGAAATGGGGGAGTGGAGGACTCAGAGGCCGACCCCGTGAAGGCACACGGGGTAAAGAGAGCGAGCATCCTCTTTGCCTTACCGTACTGGAAGGTGAGAATAACCCATTCCATTCATGTTTTTAACAAACCCCGTATACAACGTGTTTAATGTGTTCTGCCCAAGATTAATTGCATGAGCATTTATTTGACTCTGCTACCATGTGCCGAATAATATGTGGTTGTAAGCGTTACAGTTTCCAGCCTGACTATGCTACTAGTCAAAGTTTACGAATATCATCAATTTAGAAATGAAGTAGCAAATCATCTTATTCGTTTACAAACACTGTAACTTTGACATTATTAGAGAACTCGTCCAATATTGTTTTGAAATGAAACTTGCTTTCATTTCAATCAACTCCGCTCGACAAGTCCACAATTCGTAGTTTTTGATTAAACTAGTTAGTGCCTGTCGTTTTGAATTGGACATTTGGCTTACTTGAATGATAGCTTTCACGTAAACCGACTACATGGTAGAAATATCATTGTAAGAGTCGTCTTTTAACTAGGACAGAGTTAACCGTGTATTTAAGTTGATTTTATTATCTATCAATGACTCTAATGATATAGTATCAATGAGATCCTTTTATTTTTTACTTACATTACACAAGTGGTCTGCAAATCCAAACTCCAAAAACTCTATTTTGCTATGCGGTAGTATTTGTTTTTTTTTTTCACCTAGTTGACTCGCCTTTACAAAAGTTGGATTAGTTTCATTGAAGTTTGTAAACTTCTGTGATTACTTGTTAGCCACATTTACAAAGTATATTCATACTTTTCCACAATTGTATGTTCATAGTTGGTCCTCGTAGTGTATGATTACATGGTCCCAATGGTTTCAGTCGTAGCTTTGATAAAGCTTAATATATGTCACGCGTTTGCATGTTTTGACGTTTGCACCAATTTCCAATTCGGGTCTCTTCATTATCTAATATGACACGCAGTGGTTTGAGTTCGTTAATTTTTGGTCACTCTGTTTACCTATCAAATTAGTTCCATTAAAGTCCGCTTGGAGCCTTCGCAGTTCTTATGTTCTGCATATGAAGACATTTTATACGCAACAACAATTTGTCGTCTCATTGTTTTTTGTTATTTACTTTTGTTTTATTTTTTATTTCTTTCCCACTTTCTTTCTGGTTTACGTTGCTTGCCTAATAATCTATGTGAATATTTGTCATTGTATACAAAAGCAGTTTTTAATTTTTGTCATGCTAGGTCTAGGTTTAGCATTATGGAGTTCTTGTTAACATGACACATTGTAAGAAAAATTATTTAATGAATATTATACTTATGACTTTTTAATTTAAGCCACTATAAAATGCAGGAGGTTCTATTTAGAATGAATCATGTTCCCATTTTTTCCGGTTACAGTACAGCTGCAGAACTATGTTTGTTGTGGCTGCATAGACATTTCAGAATGTAAGTTCAAAACAATGCGTTATGTAA
Source organism: Ceratodon purpureus (assembly GCA_014871385.1). NCBI lineage: Eukaryota > Viridiplantae > Streptophyta > Bryopsida > Pseudoditrichales > Ditrichaceae > Ceratodon > Ceratodon purpureus. The sequence goes on along the minus strand of CM026421.1, from coordinate 8,553,132 downwards.
ACTTCTTTTCTAAAAATCTCGTGGTGTATGATTCTTGCAGGACCTTCCCATCCGTCATACTGTCGATGTTATGCATACGGAGAAGAATGTAGCAGAGAATCTTGTCCGCACTCTGCTAGGTGAGAAAGACAACGCCAAAGTGAGAATGGATTTGCAGAGCAGGAATATTAGACGGCACGTGTGGTTGCAAAGGGTGGGTGAAGACGTCAACAGAGCGCGCATGCCAGATTCTAACTATGTGCTTTCAAAAGCGGATCGGGAATTATTTCTGAAAAGCTTAAAGTCTTTGAAGTTGCCGACAAATTACTGTAGTTCGCTGTACACCAAGATCAGTAACGGTAAGCTCTATGGACTTAAATCCCACGATTACCACGTCTTGTTACAAGATGTATTGCCTGTATGTCTTAGAAACTTAGGTGACACCAATACGGTGGCCTCTGTCATTAGATTAAGCCGTATTTTAAAAAAAATATGTAGCAAATCATTTAACGTACAGGAACGAGAGACTTTATTTGAAGACTGCGCTGAGACATTGTGTCTGCTGGAGAAAGAGTTTCCTCCGGCCTTTTTCGACATCATGGTTCATTTGAACATACATCTAGTGCAATAGCTTTTTATTTGTGGACCAGTGCACGTCCGTTGGATGTACCCGTACGAACGGTACTTCAAGACTTTGAAGGGCTTTGTTAGGAACTTAGTGAAGCCCGAAGGATGTATAGCCAAATGCTACGAAGTTGAAGAGGCATGCGGATTTGTAGCTGAATACTTGCCGGAGGGTATAGGCTCGTTCAAAAGGGTGTGGGACACAGAGGAAGACCCCGTCATGAATGACACTGTGTTGGAAGGAAAAGGAAAAAGACGAGTGCTCGACCCTGTCCTCCACCGACAAATGCACAGTTTCATTCTAGAGAATGCCGATATCGTGGAGCCTTATCGCACGTAAGTGATCCAAGAGTGGCATCAATTTTTTTGTATACTATTGATGGTTCCATGTTGTTCACTCATACCTAGCTTTATTCAATAATTTAATATCTGAGTAACCATGTGTACTCTATTCTATTCTGATTTCAAGGAATGGAATTTTGTACACATTACTGAGTTTATGTAGTGTATCTAAGTTATGTTCTGATGCCCTGTAATGTTTTTTAGAGTCCGAGATCGCTTAGTAGTTGATCATATAATTTCTCTGAACGCAGACGTTACAATGTTCTTGTTGACAATCGGACGATTGAGCGTCAGCAGTGGAGATCACGCCATCATGCCCGGGGAGGTTCAAGAACTCCAAATTATCCACCTGCACTTGCGGAACACCCCCCTTTCCCGGATTGGTTTCGATTGACTGTCGAAGAGGAGGTTCGGTCTGGGATGGAAGTGGACGATATGCTTGATGCAATTTCAAAGTTCCCTTCAACAATCGCCAAAAAGTACCGAAGCATGTATGCCTACGGCTACCATCTTCGAGTGAAAACAACAGAGGTAAGTTCACATACCTGTGACTCTGGTATTGCTGGTACATTCATACGCGCATGCCGATCAGGCGTGGGAGACAGGAATATAGTCATGGCACTAGTGGAGTATGTTGGTAAATTAGATGAAATCATCGATGTAGATTATCGACTATTTAAACAGCCTGTTCTAGTGGCATCGTGGGTGGAGGCTAATTACCATGGAGTTAATGCTACAGTAAAAAAAGATAGATGGGGTTTCACCATTGCAAATTTTAGCAGAATGATCGAGTTCGGAGCAGATTCATTTGCACTACCGTCGCACATCGAACAAGTGTTCTTCTCCGATTATCTAGAAGCTCGTGGTTGGAAAGTCGTTATCCGTTGCGAACCTAGAGGAAAAAGGGTAGTTGCCTCCAGCGCAGACAGAGAAGAAGGTCCTCTGTTTCAGACTGGACAAGACGAGGAGTATGAAGGCTTGAGGGCACCAGTCAATATCTCTGAGGAACCGGTGCCTCTTTCGGAAGGTGGAAGGGTTCTACGAGTAGACAATATGTTTGCTGATATAGAACGAGAAATGCCAAATGTTTTTGACAGAGCACTTGGGGAGTCATCACACTCTGATTAAATTGCAACTATATCCGTAGAATGTAAGTCTGTTTTTGCTCGTTATCTCAGAATATGCATTGTTAAATTTGATTCAATCATCCTTCACACATAATTGTTGAATCACATATTTTAATTTTCCACTTATGCATGTTGCATACTTTTGAAATAAAAACCAAATGTTTCTCTTATGTAGGTCTAGGATCTCCGCACTGCTTTAAGCGTGATATATCATTCACGTGAACTTCAGATGATCCCCCTTACTGATGATCGTCACTGTTGTTTCATTGTTTGGCCAGATAACACTGCTTTGCGGTGTTTATGCGGTATTTCCCATTTACATGTGCGTCTATGGAATTTCTTTTCTTAAGCGGACCGCAGGATATTTCTAAGCGTTTGCTAAAGTAGATAGTGGTATGAACATGTCCGTGTTTATCATTTGATTTAGTTAATTTTTGAAATCGTTTTTGTTGTATTCGTTGCTCCAACGAGTGTTATTTGAAATTTTACTTAGAATTGTGAAACTTGACTGTAGAAAATTTCCCATACTATAAACCGTTTCAGTCAGTCCCATTTCTTTATTCTTCATTCTATTATTTCATGACATAAACAAGTCCACCGTGTAAATGGAATTGATCCTTCATTTATGCAGATGTGAGTCGTAACTGTATGAGTATTTCTTTGTGTGGTCTATTTAGGAGTAGAATGTTGTACTCGAACACTGGGAAATTGAGTCTACATCGTCCAGGTTGTCTAATGTCGAGAATGTGTACTTGTTTTCTTGAAGGTCATTGACGTTGAGGAAATAGTTAGTCATTTATATTATTTATTGTAATTTTTAGTTCTAAATAATGACGTCTCTCTTCAGAAGCTTACATCGTTAGTGGTCGCTAACCTTAATTTTACGGTGTCATAGACCATGAATGGTCCCATGAAGTGTCCATACTTATCTGTAATCTTATTTTTTTATTTTTACCTTTATTTTCAACCGTTGATGACTTTGTTTTGTCTAATTTTGCAATGAGGTCGTATTCTATCCGTATTCAACACATTCTCTGTAACACTGTGCGAAGCTGCATAGAACTTGTTTGATCATCGTGTCTACAAGTTGAACGTACAGTATTTCTCTCTAATACACCACCGACGAAGAACACTGTCTAAATTCGACATATGGTACATTTATTGAACTTTATTCACCAAAAAACTTAGATCTACATAAACTCACTCATTCCACCTCAGGCGTACGTCAATGGAAATGGTGAGGGTCCATATTTTCTCAAAGCAGCTCCCTTATCCGTAAAAACTGAGCCTGTTCCACCTTTAAGGTACTTGTGTTTAATATTAATCCAAGTGGCTAATAGGTGATCTCTACCGTGGTTTACATTTTCTACTTTTTTTACTTTACAATGTAATTAGATAAAATTTTGAGCAAAATATTTGAAGGACCTCAAATAATTGAAAATTAAAAATCATAAATGGAAGATTGAAAATCATAAATGGAAGATTAAAAATCATAAGTGGAAGATCAAAAATCATAAATGGAAGATCAAAAATCATAAATGGAAGATCGAAAATCATGATTGGAAAATTAAAAATTACAAATAGATACTTGGTTAGAGAAACCAAATATCTAAAGATAATTTTTGGAAATCCAAAAATGAAAATTGAAGATCCAAAAATGAATTTTGAACATCCAAAAATGAAAATTGAAGATCCAAAAGTGAAAATTAAAAATCTTGTGAAATGAAAATTGAATATCATAAAATGAGTTTTTAAAATATATCTTCATTAAATATATATAAATAAACTTAAATCATCAAATATATTGGTAGAAATTATAAGAATCTTTAGATATGTTTAACCCCTAAAGGACCAAGGTGTTTCGGCACCTCCAATACCGAAAGCTGCAGATTTTAACCACCTAATGGAAATTGATGTATGTTTCCAATAAAATTTGCTTTGCTGGTATTTCCAACCGTAAGATCTTCAACATTACTACCTTCACTTACACCTTGTCAAATTTCAACCGTTGGATCTTTACCATTTGGGAGATTATAATAATCAAAGTTTACTGTTTTTTTTTTTTTTTTGGCATTGCCGTAAAGGACTAGTCTAAATGGTGCCAAGGGAGACTTGATGATTGTTAACCCAAACATTTTGCTCATATTTTTTTCCATGTAGGTAACTAAGTTGGGCACCACCATGCAAAATTTTGGAGACTCATTTTGATTTTTTGGCCTTCATGCAAATTATTTTCCAGAAGAAGGTACAAAAACCACAATATGGTAAAACTTAAATAACGTTAAATGTTTTTGTTTTTTTGAAAATGTGAACGGTCAAAATTTACATCTATTAGTTTGTGAATCATAGCAAAAGAAAAATTTGGAAAATTCCTAAATCTCAAATTTTGAAAATTTTTGAAAGTAGAAAATGCAAAATTACAAAAAAATTGAAGCTTGTTCATGTAATTTTTGGAGGCTGCCCTTGTAAAATTGGTAAACTTTTTGACTTGGGTCACTTTGGATTTTGAGTAGTGATTTGGTTATAACATATTTCTAATTTTTTTTTATAAAAAAAACCTAATTTGAAACTGCCGGTTTTGGACTTGAAACCTAAAATTTCTAGATGAAGGGTCTAAAATTGGAATTTGATTTTAAAATTTTTACCACGTACACATTGCAGTAAAGGGAGAATACAGTAAAAAAAATTAGACAAAAATATTACTTTTAGCCTCTTCATCTAGGCTGCCCAAAACAGCAAAAAGCAGTTTTCGCTTTCCTGGTCCTTTAAGGGTTAAGCCTTCAAATATATTGATAGAAATGCATGTGATCAAACCTTTGGAATATATTTGTACATTATGTTTATGAGAGGAAGAAATATATCATTAGCGACCCACTCAAAAATATAAGGGAAGGCAAGTGAGATAATATAATTTCAGCTAGTTATATGTCTCTATATACTATACTCAAGCGATCAAAAGAAGAAAGATGTATTTAAAAATAAACCGCAACTTATATTTGGAATTATCTTTTTTTCATGTGGACACCAATTTCTTAAAAATAAAGATAAAGTAAAAATTTTACTTTCAAAAACATAAAAAATAAAAAAATAAGTCATATGTCTTGATATACTATAGTTAAGCGATAAAAAATGAAAAAAGAGTTTTTAAAAGTATAATATAGCTTATATTTAGAATACCTTTTTTCATATGGACACCAATTTTTTTAAAATAAAGATAAAGTAAAGATTTGACTTTCAAAAAATTAAATCAAATTAAAAATAAGTCATATGTCTTGATATATTATAGTTAGACGAGAAAAAATACCAAAGATGTTTTTAAAAGTATAACACAACTTATTTTTAGATTTTTTTAGATTTTTTTTGGAGACACAACTTGTTTAGAAATAAAGAGAAGTGTCCACATGTAGATAAGTTATGAAGTACGTGCATTTTGGATTATTTGACATTACATATTTTAATCTCTAGAAACTTCAAACTTCATCCAAGATTCACTTTGATGATTTCGAATCAAAATCTACATTGCAAGACCTCTTTCTAAAGTAAGCTAATTTTTCTTTTGTTTCCAAACTCTCTTTATCAAATGGAACAATAGGATCTTATATCCAACTTATCGAAACATTTTTTACCATAATTTTTGGAGTTGAAAAAATAAAATAAAAATTATTTGAAGATTATAAAGTTTTTATTTCTAAATTAAATTCTTCTCAATTCTTTAAAAAGCTCAAACATAGTCTTAAACAACTTTTCAAATAAACGCTTCAAGGTTTTAGAGTCTAAAACTTGTATTCTATTAAAATTCCAGGAATGCTATCTTGTGAGCGGTGAGCAGTGAGCAGTGAGCGGTGAGCACTAAATTTTCAAATTTTTGACTATTTATTTGATATTTTGAGACGATTTTGCATGACATGGCATATATGGGACCTATGACCGTGGAAAGTGTTTTAGGGTATATTCTAAAAAGAATGGCTTCTAAATTGATAAATGTAGAAATTTACACCCAATTCATACCCCAAGAAAGGGTTATTATATTTTCATATATCCTATCAATCCCACGCCATGAAGACCAAGAGGAAAAAATAAAAAGGAAGGAAAAAAAAGAGAAGAGAAAAAAATATATAAATGAAAGAAAGAAATAGACTAAAAATAAATAATGAAAAGGAATATAGGGGAAAAAAATTAAAAAATGAAGGAAAATAAGAAGAAAAGAAAGAAATATAAATAAAATAACGAAAGATAAAAAACAACAAAAAAAATTAAAAATTAAAAAAAAAAAGAAGATAAAACATAAAAAGGAATTAACTAAAAAAGAAAAAAAAATAATAAAATGAATGAATACATATAAGAGAGAAAGAAGAGAGATAAAAAAAAATTAAAAAAATAAATTAGGTGAAGAACGGATATACACAACGGCTATTGTAGATGAATGTGGCTTCTTGTTTTTGGGGATGACTAATTTTTCATCGAAGTGTTGGATGACTGATTTAAAGGTGCAGAATTAATTAACTAAGAGTTAATTACTCCTAAAACCGACTTGGGATTTGTGTTCGTAGGGGACCCCAAGTACCCCAAGTAATTACTAGAGGTGCTCAAGTACCCCAAGTAATTACTAGGGGTGCCCAAGTACCCCAAGTAATTACTAGAGGTATTTGCATAATAGGGCAAGGAAAAATACATGAGAAAGGTTTAAAGAAAACCACATTATATTCTGATGCCTTCAAGCTGTAACCAAGGAATGTTCAACTTCTTAAAAAATGAGTACCATCTTTATAATTCAATCATGTATGAAGTCAATTTAAAATATATGGCCGGTACAGAAATTCACACAAAAGTAGAGTAAAGTGAGGTTAAGGCAAAATATAAAATCCAAAGCCAAAGCTATCATATAATATATAAGTAGGGAAAACATAACAATATAGAGGAAATATGCAATGATCAAGTAGACATCTCGTCATCACTACAAGTACCAATCCAACCATCATAAGAATCGCTATCACTAGATAATACCACTCTGGCTACTTCTGCAGCTATGTCAAGATAAATCTCAGCATCACGACAAATGCTATCTCTATCAGATGAAATAGATGGAGAAGGAGCAGCTAAATAAGCTTGAGCCTGCATCTCTGCATAATGTGGAAGCTCTAAAGGTCTAACTGGACTCTTTATCTTGCTAAGATGGCGCGAGATAATAGAGCCACCAATGTCATTCTTCAACGCTTTCTTCCGACTGCACATGACAATTTCACAGTTCAATAAATATTGAACTAAATTATTTTAAACAATTATGCAAATGTCAAAAGAATGTAGAGACTTACTTACAAGAACGCTTGGGGGCAGTCTTCCTCTCAGGCTCATCATCTGAATCAATGGCACGTTTCTTCTTTGGTGATGGCACAGGAATTGGAGCAGACTCAACCTCCTCCGCGCTTGGAAGAAGAGGCAACAACACCTGCTTGTACAAGGTGGTGTCATACTCAAAGCCTATGACATGGCGCCGGAGACTCTTCGATGCTCGAATGGAAGCACCTGCAGACAAATCGAAGCTCAATTGCATGACATTATAGAATAAAAAGAAATACAAAAAATAACAATCAGAAAGACTAAGAAATACCTGTAGAAGCTGTGAGATCCATGACAATGTCATTCTCTACAGTGCAGAGATCAATCAGAGCCTGCAAGAGGTTAGAAGTCTTCTCTCTAGGACCTCTGAATGGCAAACCTGTCTCTGAATTATAAGTCAGAGAATCTGCAGTAATCAAATTAGTACAATGACCATCAGTGGAGAGCTTGATGCCTTGGGCACCAAGCTCAGCCCTGTCATGAAACTGGAACTTAGACCTTGGAACACCCTCCTCCGCATTCTCCATCTTGATGAAGCACTTGACCATAAAAGTCTTGTGCTCCCGTGGATAACGGTCTGGAAAAGTCAATGGCAGGCCATTGATTGCAAACCACTTGGCCTCCTCCTGAAAGTTAGCCCACTCTGCCCAGGAAATAAGCTCATTCGAAATGAACCTTGAATCAGGGTAGAATACAATCAAAGCCCCATCATCCTGCAGAAACTGCATAGCAAACTCAAAATGGGCCTTAATCCATGAAGACTCCATTTTCTTCCCTGCTGAAATCTTGGGGTGCTTGTTCCAGAATGGAATCTCACCATCCTGCCCTAAACCTGGAACTGGTAAATCCTCTGGAACATCAAAAATGATGAGGTCCACAGCAACCTCAGCCTCTTCACCTCCAAACTTCCTAGCCTTGATACCAAGATTCTCCTTGATCGAGTCCTTCACCTTGATCCAAACCTCAGGCTCATCCCCCTCTGATACATCATTAAACAGCTCCAAAATGCCCATAGGGGAGTCATTGATGATCTCAACCCTAGTGTCTACCTCATCCATCTGCGAGCATGGAATAGTGTAGATAGTCTGAGAAGGCATGGGGGTAGAAAAAAGAGGCACCTGAGGAGCTATAGGAACTATGGCATTAGCCATGCTGCTGCCTGAAGGTGAAATTCCAACATGAGTCAACATCTTCTCTGGCCCTTCCTTCAAAACAAGCTTGGCCAGCTCCCTGTTCCTTGCTGCCAATTCTCTCTTGAGCTTGACTCCTTCCTCCTTCTCCTTCCTCTTGTCCTCCTTCTCCTTCATCCTTGCCTCAGCCTTTGCCTTCCTCTCTGCTAGTTTCTTCCTTTGCTTCTCAGAAAGAGAAGCATCATCACCAACCTCCGAGGCATTCTCCTCCAAATTCATGGTATTCTCATCCCCAAGCTGCAGCACCAAGTTGTCACAGCTAGCCTTCAAAGCTCTCTCATCCCCAGGACACTTCTCATTCTCCTTCAATTCAAGGTACCATGGACATTGAACAAGATGTGGAGCTCGAAAATGCCTCCTCTGATAATCTGTAAAAATGCACTCAGAGCTAGAAATATCCACCCATTTCTTAAAACGCTGTGGAATATCATTCCTATCAATGGCACCCTTAACTACCAACTCCCTCCAGAAGTACCTCAATATAACCCTCTTCATAGCATTCTCAGCCCCTGCTTGGTTGAGAAATGGCTCTTTCTTGGTAAAAGTGCCAGCCTTGAGGAAGAAACCAGTGAAGGCTTTCCCCCAAAGAGTCAGAGAATGAGCCTCAATCCACGAGCCAATATCATCTACAGGATTAGGTAAATCCTGTGTCCTCAAAACTATAATATCCTCCTCTACAATCTTGGCATAACGCAGGCTAGCCTCTTCTTCTAACTGCCGGATAAGAAACAAACCAAAAATATTAGAATCCAACAAATAAATAAGATTGTGGTTTTAATTTCAATTGGAACATTAAAAGACATTGATCAAATTAATGTAAGAGAGAAATTATGATTATGCTTACCCCAGCCCAGAATGCTGCTTGATCAATCCAAACTCGAAGAACTAAATCTGAAGCTGGTGTTGGAGGGAAGTTGTACTCCACCCGACTCTGCTTGCTCATGTTCCACCACTTTAGCCATCTCTCTTTGTACTTGGGAGCAACCTTGGCACTTGCAAAAAGTTGCAACTTCTCCGGGGTCATTTCTGCGTCGCTCTGATAAACATCAAAATGCCGAATGATCTGCATCGAAGAATAGACTCATTTGAGTCAGATACACCCCTAAAATATAGAAAATCTAAAATATAAAGTTGCTTTCAAATGAACATAACAAAGTAAATATTATCAGACAAATGCATGTATATCCAGGTAATATAAAATTGAGAACCCAAATAGCCTATTCGCAGTAGGCAGTAAACAATGATTGAGATTTACTGCTTGCATTCAACAGGCATCACTCAACACATTTCACGCCCAAATCATTACCATGCCAAAGGCAATGTGCTGGATGCACGCAGCAACAGAGGAGACAACGCAACAGGGAGACTCCAAAATAAAAAAAAAAACGCCGAAGCCGTCCCTGCAGCTTGCAGCTGCAGCAGACTTTCACAAAAAAGCAATGCAAGTTGGTGAGCCCAAGGCACCCCTCGGATCCGAGGGAAGGTCCAGGGGTGCCGAGGTGTTTCACTTATTTCTGAAAACCCCCCCCAAACCCGAAGCCTCGGCACTAGGCCCTGCAGCCATTCAACGCAAATAAACCAAACCAGCATCAACATGACTCGACCACCGCAGCAAGGGAGACTAAAAAATTAAAAAAAAAACGCCGAAGCCGTCACTGCAGCTTGCAGCTGCAGCAGACTTTCACAAAAAAGCAATGTAAGTTGGTGAGCCCAAGGCACCCCTCGGATCCGAGGGAAGGTCCAGGGGTGCCGAGGTGTTTCACTTATTTCTGAAAACCCCCCCCCCCCCAAACCCGAAGCCTCGGCACTAGGCCCTGCAGCCATTCAACGCAAATAAACCAAACCAACATCAACATGACTCGACCACCGTAGCAAGGGAGACTAAAAAATTAAAAAAAAAAACGCGGAAGCCGTCACTGCAGCTTGCAGCTGCAGCAGACTTTCACAAAAAAGCAATGCAAGTTGGTGAGCCCAAGGCACCCCTCGGATCCGAGGGAAGGTCCAGGGGTGCCGAGGTGTTTCACTTATTTCTGAAAACCCCCCCCCAAACCCGAAGCCTCGGCACTAGGCCCTGCAGCCATTCAACGCAAATAAACCAAACCAGCATCAACATGACTCGACCACCGCAGCAAGGGAGACTAAAAAATTAAAAAAAAAACGCCGAAGCCGTCACTGCAGCTTGCAGCTGCAGCAGACTTTCACAAAAAAGCAATGTAAGTTGGTGAGCCCAAGGCACCCCTCGGATCCGAGGGAAGGTCCAGGGGTGCCGAGGTGTTTCACTTATTTCTGAAAACCCCCCCCAAACCCGAAGCCTCGGCACTAGGCCCTGCAGCCATTCAACGCAAATAAACCAAACCAGCATCAACATGACTCGACCACCGTAGCAAGGGAGACTAAAAAATTAAAAAAAAAACGCCGAAGCCGTCACTGCAGCTTGCAGCTGCAGCAGACTTTCACAAAAAAGCAATGTAAGTTGGTGAGCCCAAGGCACCCCTCGGATCCGAGGGAAGGTCCAGGGGTGCCGAGGTGTTTCACTTATTTCTGAAAACCCCCCCCCCCAAACCCGAAGCCTCGGCACTAGGCCCTGCAGCCATTCAACGCAAATAAACCAAACCAACATCAACATGACTCGACCACCGTAGCAAGGGAGACTAAAAAATTAAAAAAAAAAACGCCGAAGCCGTCACTGCAGCTTGCAGCTGCAGCAGACTTTCACAAAAAAGCAATGTAAGTTGGTGAGCCCAAGGCACCCCTCGGATCCGAGGGAAGGTCCAGGGGTGCCGAGGTGTTTCACTTATTTCTGAAAACCCCCCCCAAACCCGAAGCCTCGGCACTAGGCCCTGCAGCCATTCAACGCAAATAAACCAAACCAGCATCAACATGACTCGACCACCGCAGCAAGGGAGACTAAAAAATTAAAAAAAAAACGCCGAAGCCGTCACTGCAGCTTGCAGCTGCAGCAGACTTTCACAAAAAAGCAATGTAAGTTGGTGAGCCCAAGGCACCCCTCGGATCCGAGGGAAGGTCCAGGGGTGCCGAGGTGTTTCACTTATTTCTGAAAACCCCCCCCCCAAACCCGAAGCCTCGGCACTAGGCCCTGCAGCCATTCAACGCAAATAAACCAAACCAGCATCAACATGACTCGACCACCGCAGCAAGGGAGACTAAAAAATTAAAAAAAAAACGCCGAAGCCGTCACTGCAGCTTGCAGCTGCAGCAGACTTTCACAAAAAAGCAATGCAAGTTGGTGAGCCCAAGGCACCCCTCGGATCCGAGGGAAGGTCCAGGGGTGCCGAGGTGTTTCACTTATTTCTGAAAACCCCCCCCAAACCCGAAGCCTCGGCACTAGGCCCTGCAGCCATTCAACGCAAATAAACCAAACCAGCATCAACATGACTCGACCACCGCAGCAAGGGAGACTAAAAAATTAAAAAAAAAACGCCGAAGCCGTCACTGCAGCTTGCAGCTGCAGCAGACTTTCACAAAAAAGCAATGCAAGTTGGTGAGCCCAAGGCACCGTTCGGATCCGAGGGAAGGTCCAGGGGTGCCGAGGTGTTTCACTTATTTCTGAAAACCCCCCCCAAACCCGAAGCCTCGGCACTAGGCCCTGCAGCCATTCAACGCAAATAAAGCAAACCAACATCAACATGACTCGACCACCGCAGCAAGGGAGACTAAAAAATTAAAAAAAAAAACGCCGAAGCCGTCACTGCAGCTTGCAGCTGCAGCAGACTTTCACAAAAAAGCAATGTAAGTTGGTGAGCCCAAGGCACCCCTCGGATCCGAGGGAAGGTCCAGGGGTGCCGAGGTGTTTCACTTATTTCTGAAAACCCCCCCCAAAACCCGAAGCCTCGGCACTAGGCCCTGCAGCCATTCAACGCAAATAAAGCAAACCAACATCAACATGACTCGACCACCGCAGCAAGGGAGACTAAAAAATTAAAAAAAAAACGCCGAAGCCGTCACTGCAGCTTGCAGCTGCAGCAGACTTTCACAAAAAAGCAATGTAAGTTGGTGAGCCCAAGGCACCCCTCGGATCCGAGGGAAGGTCCAGGGGTGCCGAGGTGTTTCACTTATTTCTGAAAACCCCCCCCAAACCCGAAGCCTCGGCACTAGGCCCTGCAGCCATTCAACGCAAATAAACCAAACCAGCATCAACATGACTCGACCACCGCAGCAAGGGAGACTAAAAAATTAAAAAAAAAACGCCGAAGCCGTCACTGCAGCTTGCAGCTGCAGCAGACTTTCACAAAAAAGCAATGCAAGTTGGTGAGCCCAAGGCACCGTTCGGATCCGAGGGAAGGTCCAGGGGTGCCGAGGTGTTTCACTTATTTCTGAAAACCCCCCCCAAACCCGAAGCCTCGGCACTAGGCCCTGCAGCCATTCAACGCAAATAAAGCAAACCAACATCAACATGACTCGACCACCGCAGCAAGGGAGACTAAAAAATTAAAAAAAAAACGCCGAAGCCGTCACTGCAGCTTGCAGCTGCAGCAGACTTTCACAAAAAAGCAATGTAAGTTGGTGAGCCCAAGGCACCCCTCGGATCCGAGGGAAGGTCCAGGGGTGCGGAGGTGTTTCACTTATTTCTGAAAACCCCCCCCAAACCCGAAGCCTCGGCACTAGGCCCTGCAGCCATTCAACGCAAATAAAGCAAACCAACATCAACATGACTCGACCACCGCAGCAAGGGAGACTAAAAAATTAAAAAAAAAAACGCCGAAGCCGTCACTGCAGCTTGCAGCTGCAGCAGACTTTCACAAAAAAGCAATGTAAGTTGGTGAGCCCAAGGCACCCCTCGGATCCGAGGGAAGGTCCAGGGGTGCCGAGGTGTTTCACTTATTTCTGAAAACCCCCCCCAAACCCGAAGCCTCGGCACTAGGCCCTGCAGCCATTCAACGCAAATAAAGCAAACCAACATCAACATGACTCGACCACCGCAGCAAGGGAGACTAAAAAATTAAAAAAAAAACGCCGAAGCCGTCACTGCAGCTTGCAGCTGCAGCAGACTTTCACAAAAAAGCAATGCAAGTTGGTGAGCCCAAGGCACCCCTCGGATCCGAGGGAAGGTCCAGGGGTGCCGAGGTGTTTCACTTATTTCTGAAAACCCCCCCCAAACCCGAAGCCTCGGCACTAGGCCCTGCAGCCATTCAACGCAAATAAAGCAAACCAACATCAACATGACTCGACCACCGCAGCAAGGGAGACTAAAAAATTAAAAAAAAAACGCCGAAGCCGTCACTGCAGCTTGCAGCTGCAGCAGACTTTCACAAAAAAGCAATGCAAGTTGGTGAGCCCAAGGCACCCCTCGGATCCGAGGGAAGGTCCAGGGGTGCGGAGGTGTTTCACTTATTTCTGAAAACCCCCCCCCAAACCCGAAGCCTCGGCACTAGGCCCTGCAGCCATTCAACGCAAATAAACCAAACCAGCATCAACATGACTCGACCACCGCAGCAAGGGAGACTAAAAAATTAAAAAAAAAACGCCGAAGCCGTCACTGCAGCTTGCAGCTGCAGCAGACTTTCACAAAAAAGCAATGTAAGTTGGTGAGCCCAAGGCACCCCTCGGATCCGAGGGAAGGTCCAGGGGTGCCGAGGTGTTTCACTTATTTCTGAAAACCCCCCCCAAACCCGAAGCCTCGGCACTAGGCCCTGCAGCCATTCAACGCAAATAAACCAAACCAGCATCAACATGACTCGACCACCGCAGCAAGGGAGACTAAAAAATTAAAAAAAAAACGCCGAAGCCGTCACTGCAGCTTGCAGCTGCAGCAGACTTTCACAAAAATGCAATGCAAGTTGGTGAGCCCAAGGCACCCCTCGGATCCGAGGGAAGGTCCAGGGGTGCCGAGGTGTTTCACTTATTTCTGAAAACCCCCCCCCCAAACCCGAAGCCTCGGCACTAGGCCCTGCAGCCATTCAACGCAAATAAAGCAAACCAACATCAACATGACTCGACCACCGCAGCAAGGGAGACTAAAAAATTAAAAAAAAAACGCCGAAGCCGTCACTGCAGCTTACAGCTGCAGCAGACTTTCACAAAAAAGCAATGCAAGTTGGTGAGCCCAAGGCACCCCTCGGATCCAAGGGAAGGTCCAGGGGTGCCGAGGTGTTTCACTTATTTCTGAAAACCCCCCCCAAAACCCGAAGCCTCGGCACTAGGCCCTGCAGCCATTCAACGCAAATAAACCAAACCAGCATCAACATGACTCGACCACCGTAGCAAGGGAGACTAAAAAATTAAAAAAAAAACGCCGAAGCCGTCACTGCAGCTTGCAGCTGCAGCAGACTTTCACAAAAAAGCAATGTAAGTTGGTGAGCCCAAGGCACCCCTCGGATCCGAGGGAAGGTCCAGGGGTGCCGAGGTGTTTCACTTATTTCTGAAAACCCCCCCCAAACCCGAAGCCTCGGCACTAGGCCCTGCAGCCATTCAACGCAAATAAACCAAACCAACATCAACATGACTCGACCACCGCAGCAAGGGAGACTAAAAAATTAAAAAAAAAACGCCGAAGCCGTCACTGCAGCTTGCAGCTGCAGCAGACTTTCACAAAAAAGCAATGTAAGTTGGTGAGCCCAAGGCACCCCTCGGATCCGAGGGAAGGTCCAGGGGTGCCGAGGTGTTTCACTTATTTCTGAAAACCCCCCCCCCCAAACCCGAAGCCTCGGCACTAGGCCCTGCAGCCATTCAACGCAAATAAACCAAACCAGCATCAACATGACTCGACCACCGCAGCAAGGGAGACTAAAAAATTAAAAAAAAAACGCCGAAGCCGTCCCTGCAGCTTGCAGCTGCAGCAGACTTTCACAAAAAAGCAATGTAAGTTGGTGAGCCCAAGGCACCCCTCGGATCCGAGGGAAGGTCCAGGGGTGCCGAGGTGTTTCACTTATTTCTGAAAACCCCCCCCAAACCCGAAGCCTCGGCACTAGGCCCTGCAGCCATTCAACGCAAATAAACCAAACCAGCATCAACATGACTCGACCACCGTAGCAAGGGAGACTAAAAAATTAAAAAAAAAACGCCGAAGCCGTCACTGCAGCTTGCAGCTGCAGCAGACTTTCACAAAAAAGCAATGTAAGTTGGTGAGCCCAAGGCACCGTTCGGATCCGAGGGAAGGTCCAGGGGTGCCGAGGTGTTTCACTTATTTCTGAAAACCCCCCCCAAACCCGAAGCCTCGGCACTAGGCCCTGCAGCCATTCAACGCAAATAAACCAAACCAGCATCAACATGACTCGACCACCGCAGCAAGGGAGACTAAAAAATTAAAAAAAAAACGCCGAAGCCGTCACTGCAGCTTGCAGCTGCAGCAGACTTTCACAAAAAAGCAATGCAAGTTGGTGAGCCCAAGGCACCCCTCGGATCCGAGGGAAGGTCCAGGGGTGCCGAGGTGTTTCACTTATTTCTGAAAACCCCCCCCAAACCCGAAGCCTCGGCACTAGGCCCTGCAGCCATTCAACGCAAATAAACCAAACCAGCATCAACATGACTCGACCACCGCAGCAAGGGAGACTAAAAAATTAAAAAAAAAACGCCGAAGCCGTCACTGCAGCTTGCAGCTGCAGCAGACTTTCACAAAAAAGCAATGTAAGTTGGTGAGCCCAAGGCACCCCTCGGATCCGAGGGAAGGTCCAGGGGTGCCGAGGTGTTTCACTTATTTCTGAAAACCCCCCCCAAACCCGAAGCCTCGGCACTAGGCCCTGCAGCCATTCAACGCAAATAAACCAAACCAACATCAACATGACTCGACCACCGCAGCAAGGGAGACTAAAAAATTAAAAAAAAAACGCCGAAGCCGTCACTGCAGCTTGCAGCTGCAGCAGACTTTCACAAAAAAGCAATGTAAGTTGGTGAGCCCAAGGCACCCCTCGGATCCGAGGGAAGGTCCAGGGGTGCCGAGGTGTTTCACTTATTTCTGAAAACCCCCCCCAAACCCGAAGCCTCGGCACTAGGCCCTGCAGCCATTCAACGCAAATAAACCAAACCAGCATCAACATGACTCGACCACCGCAGCAAGGGAGACTAAAAAATTAAAAAAAAAACGCCGAAGCCGTCACTGCAGCTTGCAGCTGCAGCAGACTTTCACAAAAAAGCAATGCAAGTTGGTGAGCCCAAGGCACCCCTCGGATCCGAGGGAAGGTCCAGGGGTGCCGAGGTGTTTCACTTATTTCTGAAAACCCCCCCCAAACCCGAAGCCTCGGCACTAGGCCCTGCAGCCATTCAACGCAAATAAAGCAAACCAACATCAACATGACTCGACCACCGCAGCAAGGGAGACTAAAAAATTAAAAAAAAAAACGCCGAAGCCGTCACTGCAGCTTGCAGCTGCAGCAGAATTTCACAAAAAAGCAATGCAAGTTGGTGAGCCCAAGGCACCCCTCGGATCCGAGGGAAGGTCCAGGGGTGCCGAGGTGTTTCACTTATTTCTGAAAACCCCCCCCCAAACCCGAAGCCTCGGCACTAGGCCCTGCAGCCATTCAACGCAAATAAACCAAACCAGCATCAACATGACTCGACCACCGTAGCAAGGGAGACTAAAAAATTAAAAAAAAAACGCCGAAGCCGTCACTGCAGCTTGCAGCTGCAGCAGACTTTCACAAAAAAGCAATGTAAGTTGGTGAGCCCAAGGCACCCCTCGGATCCGAGGGAAGGTCCAGGGGTGCCGAGGTGTTTCACTTATTTCTGAAAACCCCCCCCCAAACCCGAAGCCTCGGCACTAGGCCCTGCAGCCATTCAACGCAAATAAACCAAACCAACATCAACATGACTCGACCACCGCAGCAAGGGAGACTAAAAAATTAAAAAAAAAACGCCGAAGCCGTCACTGCAGCTTGCAGCTGCAGCAGACTTTCACAAAAAAGCAATGTAAGTTGGTGAGCCCAAGGCACCCCTCGGATCCGAGGGAAGGTCCAGGGGTGCCGAGGTGTTTCACTTATTTCTGAAAACCCCCCCCAAACCCGAAGCCTCGGCACTAGGCCCTGCAGCCATTCAACGCAAATAAACCAAACCAGCATCAACATGACTCGACCACCGTAGCAAGGGAGACTAAAAAATTAAAAAAAAAACGCCGAAGCCGTCACTGCAGCTTGCAGCTGCAGCAGACTTTCACAAAAAAGCAATGTAAGTTGGTGAGCCCAAGGCACCCCTCGGATCCGAGGGAAGGTCCAGGGGTGCCGAGGTGTTTCACTTATTTCTGAAAACCCCCCCCAAACCCGAAGCCTCGGCACTAGGCCCTGCAGCCATTCAACGCAAATAAACCAAACCAACATCAACATGACTCGACCACCGCAGCAAGGGAGACTAAAAAATTAAAAAAAAAACGCCGAAGCCGTCACTGCAGCTTGCAGCTGCAGCAGACTTTCACAAAAAAGCAATGTAAGTTGGTGAGCCCAAGGCACCCCTCGGATCCGAGGGAAGGTCCAGGGGTGCCGAGGTGTTTCACTTATTTCTGAAAACCCCCCCCCCAAACCCGAAGCCTCGGCACTAGGCCCTGCAGCCATTCAACGCAAATAAACCAAACCAGCATCAACATGACTCGACCACCGTAGCAAGGGAGACTAAAAAATTAAAAAAAAAACGCCGAAGCCGTCACTGCAGCTTGCAGCTGCAGCAGACTTTCACAAAAAAGCAATGTAAGTTGGTGAGCCCAAGGCACCCCTCGGATCCGAGGGAAGGTCCAGGGGTGCCGAGGTGTTTCACTTATTTCTGAAAACCCCCCCCCACAAACCCGAAGCCTCGGCACTAGGCCCTGCAGCCATTCAACGCAAATAAACCAAACCAGCATCAACATGACTCGACCACCGCAGCAAGGGAGACTAAAAAATTAAAAAAAAAACGCCGAAGCCGTCACTGCAGCTTGCAGCTGCAGCAGACTTTCACAAAAATGCAATGCAAGTTGGTGAGCCCAAGGCACCCCTCGGATCCGAGGGAAGGTCCAGGGGTGCCGAGGTGTTTCACTTATTTCTGAAAACCCCCCCCCCAAACCCGAAGCCTCGGCACTAGGCCCTGCAGCCATTCAACGCAAATAAAGCAAACCAACATCAACATGACTCGACCACCGCAGCAAGGGAGACTAAAAAATTAAAAAAAAAACGCCGAAGCCGTCACTGCAGCTTACAGCTGCAGCAGACTTTCACAAAAAAGCAATGCAAGTTGGTGAGCCCAAGGCACCCCTCGGATCCGAGGGAAGGTCCAGGGGTGCCGAGGTGTTTCACTTATTTCTGAAAACCCCCCCCAAAACCCGAAGCCTCGGCACTAGGCCCTGCAGCCATTCAACGCAAATAAACCAAACCAGCATCAACATGACTCGACCACCGCAGCAAGGGAGACTCAGCAGCAGTGACTTATCGCAGCAAAAGGCCACGATGAATTGAACACACTCTAAAATAAAGAAATCGATATTGGAGCCCTGTGAGAATTTCTGGAAATATACAGACCTCTTTTAGGAAACCATCGCCATTAGCTGGGTTGGCAATTGCCAAGTATCGGTCCAATTTAGTGGAGAGGGATGTTTTCTTCACCGCTACTGCCTTCTTGGCAACCTCAAGGAGCTCTGAGGGACTTCCCACCTTGTCCTCTCCACGGCCGGTGACTAATGAGTCCCTATAGATCCGAATAGCTTCCTCTTGGGCGGCTGAAATTTCTCTCTAAAATAGATAAAGTAGTTGTTAGTGTATTGGCTTCCATAGTAGTTGAAGTGGTTACTCATAAATATTTGAAAACTTATCATCTGATTCAACATTCTCACCTCGTATAAGAAGTCAATGAATGCATCATATAGCAGATGATACCACTTTCTGTTCTTCATACGCCCCCACTCTAAGATGCTTGCTTGCAAATCTTCATCTTTGACCAGACCCTTCAACTGGTCAAAGTCCAACAGACCTAGCTGTTGGACCCGCTTCACCTCATGGGTCCAATGTTGAACAACATGGTCTACTTCATTTTTTCTACAAACAGTTTACAAGCAATCCATTAAATTGAACTATCAAGCATTTATAAATTATAAAAATGAAACAAATTAAAGAAAATTCATAGACTTTAGTTAGTAATGAGTTCAAACTGAATGAATTACTTACTTGTTCCAATCTGTCATGGCATGCAACAACATATTGCAATTTGTAGGCGTGACGTTGATGATGATTGAACGGACAGAAACATGGAAAGAAGCATCATGCTTGTGGAGAGTGTTGATTAAATCTGACCAAGCAATATGGCGATGATTGCCGTCCCATACATAGAAATAGCGATTTGAGTATTTCTTCAAGTCTAGATTTGACAGCAAACGTGTCTCAAACTCAATGTCCTCCTTGCGCCATAAGTCGGACCAGGAAGACCTGTCTTCCTCTGTAACACTTGACTCTTCCATTCGAAAGCTCTTCAGAGATAGATAAAAGCAAGAGGAACCCCGCTTGTAACCATGGCTGAATTCTGCCTTTAGCTTCTGTATGTCGGTCTTCAATGGCTCCCTCACATCCTTCATAGGAATCATCCTGCACAGTGGCACATCAATCTCCATGCCTGGTATGTCAATTGCTTCTTGAAGAGCAACATGTGAACTTCCCTTCACAGCCTTGCGAAGCTGATCTTCCATTTCGGCAAGACCCACGTCGATACAGCCCATTGCCGTAGACGGGCTGCGCACCTCCTCCATGCCCTGGTCACAGCTCATCTGCAAGCAAAACGTGAAACCATGTTAGCAGATGTCTAAATCTCAGTTGGGCCACCACGTTATCTACGGCTGACTATGTGAATTATATTTTCATTTTCTTCTCATTAATCCATACGTAACAAATGAGGTTCATGATCATATGAGCAACTCAGTTGGTGGCTCGGCAACTCCTTCTCAGACGCCCCAACTCGTCCGACCACTTCATCGTCCGCCGATTCACTATAGAACACACATCATGAAGCTGCAATCATCAGCCTCTCGACGTTGAGTGTTCTTCTTGAGTACCTCGGAGCTGCCATCACTACGTGGCGCAGTCAGTGACTCCCACAAGCAGAGCAGATTCCCCTCCTGCTCTAGAATTCTCATAGGTCACCAATTTCGGGTCTCGAGCTTAAGGAATCAGCCGAGAGTGCAGTAGAAGAACCTGAGCTGCACCTGCACATCTGCTACGATGGCAACCTCAATTGCTCGTGAGGTTCAGCTTCTCTCAGTGCTGGCTCTAGCTGCAGGGCTCATCGCCGTCTTCCCAGACGCGGACCTCTGCGGGGACAGCGGCAGCATGAAGCTGGGCGAGTGTTGCTACAACGACTAGTGGATGGCGGGCCTAGGAATGCGATGCGACTGCGGCTACACGAAGCTCACGGGCACGCTGTACGGGCCCAGGATCGCCGTGGGAAACGACGCCATCTTCCAGAGCGGCAGGAGGGGTGGCGACTACTACGAGCTGAAGTGCACCTACGCCGAGTGCAGGCACTAGCCGAAACTACAAAGATCAAACAGAGGTGGTAGCCATAAACTGAATTCAGATTTACCTTCAGTGGATACGAGTTCGAATTCGACTTCTCTGCCGCCACCTCCTGGAAAACAGTCCGCTTCTCTTTCGGGGTTTTGTCAAGGTGAATTACCTGCAAATCAGCATCTACAGATTTGTTCGTTTCTTCTCCACCCTCAACAAAACCCTCCCATTCCTGCAGGAATAATTTCAACCCAATCAGTTCGCAAAACATGCAAAACCACTCAGGTCAAAATTTGCACATCGCAAGATAATCTCCCACAGAAGACGCACCAAATCTTCTACTTCCTTGACAGCTTCAAGCTGGCCGCCCTCCTCGAACCCCCCCACCGAAGTCTCCTGAATCTAAAATAGGGTTTCGGTTAGAATCGAATACTTCTGGTTCTAGCTAAGATCCTCGAACCCAAAAATAAATAATTCAAACTCGTAATCTACTTCGTTCCAGGAACACTTACAGATTCAGGCGAAGCCTCCTTGCGCACACACCGAGTTGGGTCGTTGCGGTGGAGCTCCTCGACAACTCCAGTTCCAGGCAGCAAGCTACTCTGCAAATCGACCCAAGCACTTGCAGTGCGAAATCAACCCCCTCTACTTGACCAAGTATCGTTATTCCGAACTCGGTCCTTTCTGTATCTGACGTCTTCGAAAATAATGCTACCTGGTAATTCAATTAATGTGAAGGCATTGCTCACTGCCTTTACTGCCCATGACCCTTGGAGTAAAATAAACTAATCCTACATTAGTACATTTAACAGAATGATGTAGTGTTTCAAATTACTTACAATTAGTCAATAACACATATGAGAAAACAGCATGATGTGGTATACCTGGCATATGGTGGCTAATGCTTTGATTTTGAGATGCTTGGAATCATCTGAGGTATAATCCACTTCTGCAATACGATCAAGAGCGTCTTTCTCCTTCCGTCTCTTCTGGGCCGCCACCTGCTTCGAACTAGTAAAACCTGAACCTCGCTTTCTCCCTTTACCTCTAGTCGTACATGATCTAGGAGCCCTCGGCACTCTTGAGCTTGGCTCTTCCTCTTCCCTCATAGGTCTCAGTAACGCTATCCTCTGTACATAATTCAAACTAAGAAGAATGCTTTGGAATCGATAAGAACTCATGCCAGTTATATAGTCGTCTCTTAGTCTCATAACCTTTCATAACTGTATGACATGCATGAGGAATCTGTGATTGCTAAAGTTCGTGTCAGTATCCTCTATATATATAATAGTAATATATATATTTAAAGTTAGGTGCACAACATTTTAGAAAGGCAGATAATTATCTGTAAAGGGATTGACAACATAGTATTCTGAAATGCGACAACACTACTGACTGCTCAAGTATAATATATCTCCTTAATATAATGTAAGTTGTGGAACTCTACATCTAAACAAGAGAACCATTTAAATTAATGCTACCCTGATCACGCTGACATTGACGGCTAATTGTTATAAATGTATTGGTGCACATCTGTGACGGTTCAAATTCGCTGCTACATGATATAACTGTCTTAGCTGAAATCTGACGTCGTTGGCGGTCTCAGCCGCCTAAGCACTCTAATTTGTCATACACGTCTGAACTTAAATTAAACTATACAGGTCATCGTAAATTCGCCAGTACACTCTATTCCACTTTAGAGTAGGTTAGTTGTCCCACCACACTAACCACTAACAACTATATAATCTCTAGAACGATGTACACATCAAACACAACTTCTCACAGTCCTTTTGCACAAGCTCTTCTCCAATGCATGATTGTACTTCTTCTATCTTCTACAGTACACTTAGAATGGCCTCTCTACGGTCTCATGATGGAGGTATTCCTTTTGTGATGTTTGTAGGTCCAGACAATAAGGTAGTTGTGGAAGAGCGATTACTTAGTCTCAGGTTTGGGTTTAGAGCTGGGACTATTTACGTGGAAGAAGAGATCTTTGATGATAATGGTGAGATTGTCGAGTGTATATTTCAAGTGAAGGATAGTACACCCGATGGTTACGTCTGGACTCTTAGCACTGGAACTTTCAAAGTTTATGGGTTAACACATGCACAGATGTCTGAGTCTACTGTTCTCTTGACCCCTCCCCCCTCCACGTCAACAGTTCAAGTTCCTGGTCTAGCATCTGTCAAAATTGAGCCCAGTGACAACTCCGTACATTTGTTGAGTGACTCAGATGATGACACTCACAGTGAGATCAAGCTAGGAGACACTAGGTCAAATCCATTTCAGAGTCGTGGATCCCTAGACTCAGCTCGTCCATCTCGACATGGTAGTCGTTCTAGTATGTCTGCGTCATTGTCTACAGGGCGTCCACCTATTCACCCTGCTTCCAAAAAAAACAGGAGCATTATGTTTTCCATCAGAATGACAGCATCAAGAAGGGGCTCCCGATCAGAATTATCGAAGATTGATTTCGACACTATTGAACATGAACAAGTGAAGTATTTACCGCCAGTTTACGATGGAGACAAGATTTTCGAGCTGCCCCCTGTACCAGAAGGAGTTCCAAATCCATTCGGAGGTGGAATGGACGGGATGAGCAAGCAGTATGATGGCCACACCTGGTGCAAGACCATGACCACAAACATCAAGAACGAGAATGGCCTCACATATCGTAAGTCATTCTGCACCGGACACTTACAATGTCCCAACATGAGTTGTGATTACATCTGCCGGAATAATGGGAGGGTAAATAACACTGAATGGTCAGGCGTAGCTTTAGTACCTTTCACTGTAGGAGGCTCCCCCACAGAGAAATCTACTTTAGCATGCAAAGTATGTCAGACACCTCCTACTTGTCTAGCATTGTGCGAGGCTAGGATCTATCATGTCTCGTCTTCAGACAATGATATGACCCGTGCGGCGATTCATTTAGGACGTCATAGACATCCTGTATCTCAAGGCAGATGTCAAGATTCTATGGATATCATGTTTGACTGCATAGCTAAAGAGGTTCAGAGGACACCTAACGCCAAAAACTCTGCTATCGTTCTAGCGGCCAGCAAGCAGTACCTTGCCGATGCTCTGATCCGTCCTACTGCAGGAGGCAGTCATCTTCGGGGAGCATCTATGGATGCTGTAATGGACCAATTTGAGACTCTTTCTTCTCCGAATATACGGAATTTTGTTTCTGGGTCGAAGAGGTTTTTCCGTCAAGGGAGAGGAGTCACAGATAGCATCCTGGAGCTGAAGGATTACTCAAACTTTGATTTCATCCACCGTAATCAGTTCCCTGGACAGAATGAAGGCAAGGTTTTTCTGTTCAAGATGTCCACTGATCGTCCAGGAAGCGGTGTGGATCTGGTGAAGCGCATGCAGCATGGCGGTGATCTTCAAGACTGCTGGATCATGTTTGACCATGTTAGGCGTGTAGCTGACTGGACCACTATGGCATGCCACGTTTATGACAGTAAGTATTGTAAAGTTATGACGATTGCCCTTTGTGACATGCAATCCGAAGATGCTACTGCTCAGGAGTTATTTTGGCTCCAGCTCAATGAAGTTATGCGCAAAAATGGCCTTGAAAATACAAATTTCAAAGGATTCATGGCTGACAATGCTGGAGCAAACTGGCACGCTGTTCGGAAGGTGTATGGGAACGGAGACCCCAATGATCCTATGGAAGAACGGGAACGCACTTGTCTTTTCCACTGGACAAAGTGCCTTCAAAGGGCTACTTCGCGGAATATCTTGCCAAGCTTTCAAGAGCAACACAAAGCTTTATGCAAAGTATGGAAGGACGCAAAGACCCAGGAGGAAGCAGAAGCGCAGTACAACGTCATCCGCGGGTGGTGGCTTTCGTCAGGCGCTACAACTGAAGAAGGAAGGCGTCATCTAAATGATTGGATGGTTTTCTGGCATTATCGGTATAGACAATGGAGAGGCTCGATGCAGCTTGTAAGTTCGTTCATCTGTAAATATTCTATGAAGTATTAGTATACCTTGCTTTTTATCTATAATCCTGAAAATGATATGATTTGTTTTATTGTATTTCCCAGGATCTTACTCTTGACGAGAGAGCCGACATGCCTTCCTGCAACCTTGCGGAAACCGTGCATAACAGATGGCTTCAACAATCAGGAAATACAATGACCTGTTTGTACGAGGCAACAGTGGATGATATGATCCGAGCATTCATGCAGATCACAAGTTACCGGTCTTGGCTGAAGGGAGGAAAGGGCGGTAAAGGTCCGGACAGAGCAGAACTTCGTTTACGCCACGCTCAACGCTCTAGTGACCCCAAGTTGATTGCTGAGGCAGTGAATTCGTACCCGGGAGCCGAAGATTTACTGACAAAGAAAGGAGGCTTGGAAGGTGCAGAGATCTTTGGATCTACGAAACGGAAGTTAGATTTGCCGCCTGGTTCGAGTCATGACTCACATCGCTATGATACAGTGAATTATTCCATTCCTCGAGATGGCACGAGATCCACCAGAGCACGCATTGAGGAGGCTCTTTCTGAACCTGACTCCGGTGTTGAGCACACTACTTCAGTGGAGGAGACAGATTGCGACCCGTCTAAGTGGCACATTGCCAGACTGTCCGGCAAGTCTAACCGAAAATGCCAAGCAATGCAGGCTCATACGAATGAGAAGTGCGATACCCGAGTGCGCCGAGGTACGCATGGTACGCCTGCTCCTACCTATGTAGGGCTGAAGAAGGAGTTCAGAACCGATCGCCAGATTTCTACTGACTTTTGGTTTTGCGCCGATGACATTAATAGATGTGTGAAGGGCACAAAGAAGTCGTTTGTGATCGATTGGCCATCTATCCCGCAGACTTGGCCTGTGAAAATGGGCACGAACTTGACCATCAAAGAGATTTTGGCTCTTGAAGAGGCTGGCTTCCAACTCCAACAACGTGGAGTACTATCACCTCGTCGTCAGTTCCAGGTTTCTGCTAATATGCCGCTTCCAAGGAGTCATTTCCCGGTTCCTGTTGATCCGGATACACATCCGACGACTCGAAACGGATATGCCATCAGAAGAAGTTCTGACGCTCCTACCTCCGACCACCGCAACAAGTGGAGCAGCGCGGGTCTCATGAACAATTATTGGATTACAAATGTCACATCGATTCCATATCCAGGATTTGGCTGCGTCATCTCCTTGAAGAGTCCAAGTAAAACGATATATTGTATCACCATTACGGACTTCCCTGGATGTACTTGCCCCGACTTCATGAAAATGACTTCGGAAACCCTTGGCAAAAGAGGACAGTGGAAGTACTGCAAACATGTTTATTATAT
The DNA here is from genome assembly GCA_014871385.1 of Ceratodon purpureus. NCBI lineage: Eukaryota > Viridiplantae > Streptophyta > Bryopsida > Pseudoditrichales > Ditrichaceae > Ceratodon > Ceratodon purpureus. Next base: position 8,526,821 of record CM026421.1, on the reverse strand, counting down.
CTTCCGCTATCTATGTGAGATGGATTACAAGGTTGATACTTTTATGCACGCCCCTAGCTTCAGCTTCAACGAAGTTATGCGTGTTCTGGAGATGGCCAAAGTTGCTGAACCGCTTAAGTAGTTTCTTATGGTTAGACTGTGAAATTAAGTGACCAATACAGTTCAAGAATACATTATATGAATAGCGGAATTGATTTGTTTTGGCTTTGTGATGGATTTGGAATCCGCAGAACATAAATAAATGTCACTATTTATTTATATATTGTCCACCTCTCGAATGTGTTTGTGGTAAAATGAAAGCAAGAAAAAAAAAATCTTCCAATGTTAGGGAATATTCTTCTCTCGGATCCGAGAGAAGAATATTCTTTCCTACCTTGGAAATATTCTTCTCTCATATCAGCGTCCACAGAAATTTTAAAAAAGATTGGATATACATTTTGTATGTGACTTAAACAGTAAGATTTTTCCTCCAACCATTTACATTTTAATGATTCCACGGTTATAGGGTCTACTTTATTTGCATTCATATATTCCAACGAAGTGTCCTAAATTGCTCATCATTGTTTGATTGTTCTCCAAAAAATTCAAAAAAAAAAAAAAAAAATTTAAATTTTGACCTAAAAATTTGAAAATTTAGTGCTCACCGCTCACTGCTCACCGCTCACCGCTCACAAGATAGCGTCGCTGATTAAAATTCCGAGTCAAATAAAAATTGATCAAATTTGATAATATGCACGAAGCCAATTTATTCTTTGTTAAGAAATTCATAAATTGCATAACATCATGGACTTACAGTTGAAATTTACTTTGAATTTTAGTTGATTATCCATTCTTCTCAAAAAAATCATAACTTAATTTTATTGTTTTTATTGATTGTTCATTAATTTTAAAAATTCCAATCCATTGGTTATACATTTTTTTAATTTTCACTCAATATTTTTATGTAATTTTGGCTTTATAATACCTTTATGGTTTACATCTTCCAAGTCAATGATCTAATGTAAATTTATGAGAGAAGCAAATATTTCAAATAATATTTTAAAAATATTGACACTTATGTTGGAACTCTATCTGACAAAGTACCTCAATGCTTTCGATTTCATTAATATTTGAAAGGAAAAGTATCACCTTTGCTTCCAAACATTGTCTTTGCATTGAAGTAGCAGACGTCTATTCTCCAAGTTTTAAAGAAACAACAATGGAACCAACCAATGTAGATTACATGATTTTTTTCAATATAAAGGAATAAAAATAATATGTCATTGATTGATCGGTAAATGATTTAAAGAAGCTTGAAGGCGGATGACATGAATTGGAAATTATTGCATTTATGTTGAAGAAGTTAATTTAAATTGCACAACTCTTTTTGGAAGGGACGCCACCCCTCTATTTGACAACCCTTCATTTTATTATTTTTCACTCCACCTTTCAAATCTATACCGTCCAATGCCATCTCTCCACATTTTTTTTTCTGTTTTCTCCTCACTTGAATAACATTCTACATGAACTCTAGGTTATGATAATAACTCCAAAAATTAGTACCGTAACACCATAGCAAGTTCGTCACTTGGTGAACGAGTATTTACTTATATTTTTAATTTTTTGAAAAAATAAGTTTAGCCTCTCAAAAATCCAAGTTTTCAATTTTATTTATTTTTTGTCAAAAATCAGCAAAAATGACCTTAAATGGCTTAGAAATAACAAAATATTTCAAGAACAAATTTATTCTATTGATGACCACCGCCGTAGTGGCCTTTGCACACTATATCCGGATTGAGTAAGTGGATTTCGGTCATGGTAATACTTGAAGTGTATACTCACCTTTCCATTGATATTCATGAACAATGCGTACTTATTATGCAGGAGTGGCGGATGTCATTGACTAGAGTCTGCCCGTTGCAGATTATAGCAAAATTGTAGTGGACCTCAGTGACAACCGTTTGTGTTACTCGGGTAGACCTTTCACAGGGGTAAAATGAGACGGTGATCAAGATTATCTACCCCAACTATGGCAGTGTGTTCACGATTTTTACACCATTCGCAGGGGAAAAACGTCCGTTCTAGGTTAAATGAGACTCTCCGCGGAATTTTGGAAGCCAACACCTTATTACTTCGACAGGTACGACAAATTAAAGCTTCGGACATGTTATTGTGGACGTCCATATTATGAATCCTTTGTTGAACCGTGACACCTGTGTTTAATGTTGATGCACCAAGGCACACGGTTACATGTTCTCGTCGCCCGTACATCACCCGGTTCTCAACCGCCGCTCTAAACCGTAATCACCCTCGAATTCGTCGTCCACGTTGGTCACCACATGGCCTAATCCACGCCGTATGAGCACTGCCCGTCCAGTTACGTCTGGATCCTCGACAAGTCAGATTCCCGCCACACATAGTCACTCCCCGCACTTGTAAATCCTCTCGTGAACAAGAAGTCCCAGTGAAATCTCTTGCAACGACTCTTGCTTATAGGACGTGACGACCCAGAAACGGTCCCCCTCTTGTGCCGCAGAGAATTCAGTTGATTATCTCTTGATTCTACCCCTGTCTCCCTCGTCTTCGAATCATACATTATTCCAAATAATAAAATGCTCGATGAATAGTCCTCCGACGCAAACCAATTTGTCTGTACACGCAACTTCCCACCCACTCATAGGAAGAACTGTACAGTACAGTACTGTAGACCACTGTAGTCGGCACACAGTACTCCAGTCGGAGAAGCTTTCGAACCAATACAATCCCCAGCCTGAAGAACCTGGACGACATTGGTGTCGGATTTCAGTATACTAGGTAGAATCAACATCTGTGCCCCAGCCCTGTCAATCGATCGCCACTGTCATATCTCCAGCTTGATAAATGGGGACTCTCGATAGGAAATACGTTGCCTGAGAACCTGAGAGACAAGTTCCATGGCCGACTATGGCGTTTAGGAGGGTCGAGGAGATCAGACGTAGTGGGAGGCCGTTTGACACGAAGGGCGTTCAACCCTGGCTTGCAGATTATTGTCGAGATGGGGACGCTCACGCCGTGAAAGCCAGCCGCTTCGCGGAGTTCCAGTAGCATGTGCTGAAGCTTGACCCGAACGGGGAGTATCCGGGCTTACAGGTCGGTGGACGCTTCTCCCTGCACCGCATCTAGTTTCTTAACTTGAACTTTCAGGAACTTGGATGGGCTTCTTAACTTGAACTTTCAGGAACCTGGAGGGGCTCCTAAGTTAGGTTCTTGCCAAATGTTACAACAAACCGTGGCGTGAAGGTGTGTAGCAGTGCAGGAGACCGTGAGTGCTTGTGGGGCGCGCAAAACGAGGGCCGCGCCAGAATTGGCACTTCGACAAGGGCCGGGATCTCGCCATGGCCATGAACGATTGTGAAGCCAGCACAAGTGGCGCGGTCACGGAGAATTACGACGTGTTTCTGAACCACCGCGGGCCTGATGTGAAGGCCACGTTCGTTGCGCATCTGGAGGACGCACTCCGATGTGCAGGGTTTCGTCCATTTCTGGACGCCCGGTCTCTGATGAAGGGCAACCCCGCTCTCAAATCCATCGACCAGGCTCTCGATGCTGCCAAAGTTCACGTCGCTGTTGTGTCCAAAAGATACGCAGAGTCCAAGTACTGCCTGAACGAGCTCGTGGCGATGCTGAGAAGCGGCAAACCAGTGATTCCTGTGTTCTATGATGTAGAGCCCGTGGACCTGCGGTGGGTGGAGAATGGGCCGTTTGCAGAGGCATTCCTCAAACACAAGTCGAAGGGACGAACCCAGAAGAAACTGCAAGAGTGGACGGATGCCCTCGGAGCACTTGCAGGCATCACAGCCTTCTGCTTGGCTGATTACAAACGGTGAGTCTCACCACCAATACTAAGTTTGCAATAATCACATCGGCACACAGCATGGTTGTGTTCTGCCCCATCCATTCTATCGTTTTGTGGAAATCTGAATCAGTATGTCACCACATAACGTGAATCCAAATTGCCGACGTATTATATGCTCAATAACATAACATTATTTCCTGATATGCCCTGTTAAGCTCTCATTCCGATCCTGCTGCTTGTCCATCGTTGTACCCGTCTTGCATGTGCAGTGATGAAGCGAAGCTGAAGCGGGAAGTGGTGAACGAAGTAGCCCGCCTCACACCATCCAATGACCCCGTGGACGTGGAGCCTTACAGAGTGGGACTGCAGCGCCGAGCTAACGCATGCATTCAGATGTCGGACAACATGGGTGCCGGCACAGGAATTCTTGGCCTTGTGGGAATGGGCGGAGTGGGCAAGACAACGCTTGCACGGGAAATCTACAACCACTTCGTAGCGGAGAAGAAGTTCCGGAACATGACGTTTCTGGAGATTCACCGAGATTCATCGACCTCGGATGTGGAGGTTGGATCGACATGGGTAAGGGAGCTGCAGAAGAAGTTGCTGTGGGACCTCCTCCGTGTCCAGACGAGCACATCTAATGACTACAGCTCCTGGTTTCGGAAGGTTGCATCTGTTGGGCCAGTGTTGATTGTGGTGGACAATGTTTATAAACTTAATCAATTTGAAGTGCTTGTTCCTTTTCTAAGTGACCTCCATCCGGGGAGCCGCATCATCGTCACGTCTCGTGATCGGAGTGTATACAACAATGTGGCTGGACGATCAAAACTGGAGCATTGTTTGTATGATGTTTCCACGTTGGATGTGGAGGAGTCCAATATGCTTTTCAACTGGCATGCTTTCCAAGCTCATGAAGCTCCGGAAGAATTGAAAGGTGTAGCAAAGGAAGTTGTGAAAGGATGTGGTGGATTGCCTCTTGCGCTGAAGGTGATTGGATCGAGCTTGTTTGATGTGAGATCGGATGAAGACTCAGAGGCGATCTGGTTGGAGGCAGTGCATGCATTGAGGCAGAATCCAGATGTGAAGGGTGTGTTGAAATGGAGCTATGATCATCTCTCAAAACCAGAGAAGCACATGTTTCTGGATATTGCATGCTTATTTTGCAATCGCAAGGTGGAGGAGGCTTTAGTATATTGGAGAAGTTGTCAGGATTGCACATCATGCGGTGGTGTGCAAAATCCTCAGACATCATTGCGAAGCCTTAAGAATAAGAACTTGGTTAGTGTTGTCAGAGTTAATTATTTTTTTACAACTTTCAAGGTGCATGATCTCTTGATGGATTTGGGACAAGAAATAGGGAAGAAGGCTAAGAAACACTTTGTAAATGGCATCGTTGCAGAAGCATCAATCATGATGAAGCAAGTAAGTTATGAAATCTTTGATTCTATCTCGTTGTTTTCATTCCTTATTAAATTATGTCTGCAAAGTATAGAATAATAATTTAGAAATAAAGAGTTATATTGGTGAGTTTTTTTAAATGTATGAGATGACGAAAAGAATTTGTTTATGATGAAGAGATCATTTATATTTTGCATGTTGTATGTATTTTACCTTATAATTATAAATATGCATTATGTGTATTGTAGGGAACAAACAAGACCTTAGCTTTAAGTTTGGTAGGAAGCCGGAAGCGGAAGTTTGAAGTAGAGGACTTTGCAAGTATGCCCAACTTGCATTTTCTTGAATTGCCAGATGGATGTGTTGTGAATGGAGACTTTAGACGTATTTCAACCAAAATACGATGGCTAAGGTGGAGAGGTGTTGTATTGGATTGTATACCACTTGGACTAGACGTATCTTGTTTGACATCACTTGACTTCTCTTGGAGTACCAATTTGGCTTCTTTATGGACGGAGTCACAAGGCAATTTGAAGGTATGTTTTTCAAGACCTTGATTTCACATATTTTTAAGTTCCAATTCTTTGTTACTTCCTCCCTCTCTGGAAAAGACCGTTAATATTGGATTTAAGTGAAATTCTAACATTAGCAAATTTCGTAGCCCTAATCAATAAGTTGGCCAAATTCAGAAATAAGTTGGCCAAATTTAGAATCAGCGATCTTATTTAGGTACATAGCTTTTGAGCAAACAACGGTCTTCTGGTAGGACGGAGGGAGTGTAAGTGTAAATTCTAAATTAATATAAAATTCATCTAGTCCCTTAGCCATCATCTCATCATATCTTAGCTCAAATTAATTTGACAATTTGGTCATAATTTGATTAATTCAAAATACTTTTTGTAAATTTGAAATACAAAGTAATATCTTGGTTATAATATATTTTATATTTTAGTATTACGAGATGGAAGATTTAATAAGTCTTTTTAATTGATATCTAATGTCTATTTATTTATTTTTTGAAGGCTTCATGATATACATACATATTCAAAACCCATTTGTAAACTACACACAAATTTTTAACCATCAAAGTAAAAAATGTATTACTTTTTTATTCTCTAAAAAATCATTTTTAGCTTAAATAAAATGATTAAATAGGAGGTCAAAGCATCAAAATAGTAATTGTCTTGCATTGAATTCCAAGCTCTAAATATCTTATTCAAATGTATTAATTCTTTGAATGTTATGATGTCAGGGTTTTCCAAACCTACTTTCACTCAATCTATCACATTGCACATCCATCACAAAGCTACCAGATTGCATTGGACAATCCTCACATCTTCAAGTCCTAGACCTAAGGAGTTGCTACAAATTGAAAATGCTTCCAAATTCAATTGGTCAACTCCAAGGACTTAAGACACTTCAACTAGAGTGGTGTAGGAGCTTGAAAGGGTTGCCAGAGTCCATAGGACAAGCATCAGGACTACAGGAAGTGCACTTGGCAGGATGCACTAAGTTGAAGAAGCTTCCGGAATCCATTGGACAACTCGAACAACTTCAATATCTCGAACTAACTTATTGTACAAGCCTCACAGCTATGCCAGACAGCATTGGTGTCCTCTCAAATCTGAAATCACTTTTTGCAGAGGGTTGCTTCTCGCTCGTGAAGCTTCCACCTTCCATTGGGCTTTGCTCCAGTCTTCAATCGCTACGGGTAGAGCCCAGTGCAGAATGCCAGACGTTCTCAGATGGCCACATTGGGGAAGCCTGGTCACTGTTAAATAACTTAGTCTTACGCAAGTGTGGCAAATTCGGATCTCTCCTCGCTTACGGGGCATTGAAATCCCTGAGATGGCTTACATTAGAGGACAGCACTGTCACTGAGCTTCCGGAATCCATCGGACTCTTGATGGGTCTTTTGTCGTTGGAGATTACCTGTGAGAGGCTGCAATGCCTCCCCAACTCAATCGGTGATCTCAAACGGCTCAAACGCCTATGTCTGAGGCACTGCGACAACTTGAAGAGGTTGCCTAAGACTTTGGGTGGACTCACAAGTTTGGAGAGTCTACGCATTGAGTGGTGCTCCATCAGAAAGCTCCCAAGGTCCGTAGGCCAGTTATCTGGACTTCAAAAGTTGGAGGTGATCGGGTGCAAGAATTTGCAGAAGCTGCCGACTTCCGTCAGAAACCTCAAAGGGCTTCGGCGATTCAAGTTGCGGGATTGTGGCAGCGTAGAGGCGATGGGAGCGCTGACAACCCTGCAAGGCCTGCCAATGTGGGGAACCACGTCCGTCACCGAGCTTCCAGCTTCCCTGGGGTTGGTGTCCACTCTTGTTGCCTACGGAGATAACCTTGACTGGGGAGATTCAGAATATAGAGAAGGTGTTCGTACAGGCCAGGTTTTGGAAGAAGATGAGAGCGGATTCTTGAAAGCTTATCACGACGAATCGAGTGGAGTGACTAGACTGGTGCGAGGCGTAAGCCAGGTGAGAAATCCCACATGATCTGAAGAATACTCCCCATTTAATGTCGAATCGGCAGAGTACTTTGAGATGCTTCTTGTCCAATTCTTCAAGAGGCCACAGATCACTAGATAAATCGTAAACAATATCAGCGGACTAGGCTGCACACCAACATGTTATCAGTTTGTCTCAGGAATGCATTTATGCGATTTTATTAAGGCTATAAATGTGACGCAGGATTACTTCTCATTTGCGATCTGTTCGATATCTTATGCTTGTGTATAGATTAAAAACTAGGACGCAATTAAGCAATTCTAATTCATATTCGGTGGTGATGGATTTTCAGAAACAAGTGTCATCGGCTGTTCTCCAAGTTGGCGTTTGAATCGTATCTGAACAGGCTTCTGGAGCCTCCGATTAAATTCTAGGGTTCCTTTTTTCTGAAGTGCGGGAATGATTCGGGCGTGTTGTTGGTGAAGTTGGCCTTGTGACGTGTGACGCACACAGCGAACTATCTTCGTCGCTTGGATCAGCTGAGAAAGTTTAATTTGTCGAACTGTAGAGCAAGTTTGCAAAATACGACAAAGGTACCCATGGCGAGGTGAATTTTTTGTATGGTGTGATGGGCTAGGACATTTGTGATTTGATTATGTCAACCCGATATGGCTTTTCTCTAGGTTTTTAGAAATACGCATTCAAGGTTTTTTGTGTTCACGCAAAACTTCCTGTGTCCTAAACTTTGAAGGATACATGACTTATCCTACTGTGCTTTTGACGACTTGCAGTTTTGGTTAACCTGAAATGCCTGAGACATCTCCAATGTACAGCCTAATGGATTTGCTTCCCAGTTCCTTTAGTATGAGCAGAGTACAGACCTTGATTGCAGGTTCAAGGATGTGTCAGGTGTGAGCAGCTTGACGATATGACAGAGCCTGGAAATCCAGGAGTATGTGAAATTGAAGAGGTTGCCTCTTTCGCAGATTGAGCTCACGAGATTGAAATTTTAAGCTAATGTGGTGTACTTTTAGATGAATGCCTGAAGCTCATAAATGATGAGATCTCTCATTCCAGATAATTGTGTATTTTTGTGAGAGATAACTCTCTTGTAACCGGAAGTCGACACAGAAAGTGGGCAAGAGTCACAGTAATTTGAAGTTTATTACATTGTCGATTACTATCACCAGAGAATTCCTGATGATTAAAGTCTGAATTATCAAAAATGATACCCACTGACATAGAACTCCATATTCTTATCACTATGCAATTCTTACCGAGTCACGCATCTTCTTTTTTCATTTTATATCCAAGGTGTGCGAGTCATTGCCCCAAACTGCGAATGTATGTCGCATGAGAGTAAATGCTACTCGTTTGAGAAGTCGATAATTCCAGATACGTCGGTCATTTGAACGCGGGGTCATTCAGCGTTACCAGCTTTCCGATGCAGATCACGCGCTCTCTCGTGCAACATCCCATTCATTCAGTGCATTGTGATCCTGTCATTTAAAGATCATGCAACCATGAGCTCCTTAATGATCATCTTTGCATGTCTTCACATGAAGATATTAACCCCTAAATTTCGTTGTGTTTTTGAGAGCTTGAATCCTCAAAATTGCGATTTTTTACCACTATGCCCTCCCGAGGATATGAATCAAATTTTTAAACTGTTTTTGGGATTTCAACCGTAAGATCTTGTACCTAACCCTACTTGGGAGAACTGTCCACACTTCAACCGTTGGATGTTTTTCATTAGTGAGATCGTAGTGTTCAAAGTTTCAGCAGATTTTTTTTTGGGCCTTGGCCGAGAGGCATGGTGCAAATGGGCCAAAGGGAGACTTGATAATTATAATTTCAAACATTTTGGTTACATTTTTTTCCATGTCGCTAACTAGGTAAGGTATGCTCATGCAAAATTTTAGGCAAAAAAAACACTTTTTAGACCTTCATAAAAATTATATTCTATAAGTAGGTATAAAATTGACATAATAGTAAAACATGCATTACAAAAACAATTTGTGAGCTTAAGAAAAAGTGAATGGTGAGTAGGTACCTTTATAAATTTTTGATTTTTGGAAAAAAAAAAAAAAAATTGAAATACAAAAATCTCGAATTTTGACAAACTTTTAAAGTAAAAATTCAGAAATTACTAAAAACTGTGAAGCTTGTCTTTGTAAGTTTTGGAGGCTGCCCTTTTTACCCCTAAATGCTCTTGAAAATTTCAGGCTCAAACTGTCTTTTGATACCTCTTTGTAAAGCAAGCTGATTCTATTAATTTCATAACATTCTTTTGCAATTTCAATCGTAGGATCTTATAAAGAACTCATCAAAAAGCTATTTCTCAAATTCTTAGAGTCAGAAACAAGACGAATCACAAGATCATGATGTTTAAACTTCCAAGACAAGTTATTTCCAATCCTTCAAAAAACTAAAATCTTGTCTTCAACGAATTTTCAGAAAATATGCTTTAGAATTTTAGAATGGACAATTGCATATTCTATTTTTAAAATGACTTAAGATTCTTCACAAAAAAATTCAAAACATTAAACCTTGATTTTCATCTTCAAATTATAAATAATTAAAATAAGATGTAGAATAGAGGGAAAAACTAAACTACTAATTTTGTCCACATGAAAATAGATATTGTCAGTTCCAACGGTGAAAATGATGTAAAAAGTAACCGAAAACTTTTCCAATTTTTAATTTTGGAAAATTGCTAAAATCGAGTTCAAAATCAATAGTTGAAGTTATTTTTGATGAAGAGTTGACCGAACTGCCCGCATAATATGACATCTCATATCTTTTACCTCACTTATTGGATTGGCATGGCTCAAAGCTTCCTATGTGCATACAAATCAGTAGAAAATGATGATATTTTAATTTATTTTTTAGAAAAAGATTTGAGTTTTTTATATGCTGCCCGCATTGAGATTTTGAACCTTTAATCCTTCATAACTTTTGCATTACATATCAGAATCATATGAAACAAAGCTTGACATGTACGTAATGACTTAAGGAATCTAAATACAAAAGCTCAAAACTTCATAATTATTTTTGAAGGCGTAGCAGCCTGCCCAAAATAGGCTGCGACCACATTTTGGTCGCCAGTGCATTTAGGGGTTAAATTAGTAAACTTTTTGACTTGGGTCACTATGGAATTTGAGTAGTGATTTGGTTATGAACATATTTCAATTTTTGTTTTTTTAAAAAGACCTAATTTTAGACTGCCCGTTTTGGACTTGAAACCTAAAATTTCTAGATGATTGTTCTAAAATTAGAATTTGGCTTCAAAACTTTTACTACATAGACCGTACCATAAAGGGAGCATCCAGTAAAAATCTTGAAAAAAAATATTACTTTTAACCTTCCCATCGAGGCTGCCCGAATTTGCAAAAACCCATTTTGGGTTTTAAGGATAGTTAGGGGTTAAAATCTTCCTCGCAATGAAGTGCGTTGTCTAACAAAGAAATCTCCCGTCATCGAGCGTCATTCGGTGCCAAACTTAGGAATCAAGGATCCTTCACTTCAACTTTACCTACGACTGGGTACTACACGTCAAGAATTCTAACAACCAACATGCAACTAATAGTTCATAAATTGCACCTTACATAACATGACAGGTCCAGCCAACAGAATCTTGACCTTCCGAAAATATTGGACAATAATCCACTAGCACATGCGACAAATGCAAGTTGATATAAGATGGCAACTCGAGAAGTAGAAACTGAGTATGTTGTCCCCGGACACAAAAATATGAGAGAATAAAACGGGATCCCAATAGCATCAAGACAATTAAGACATCGGTACTCTGCACAAAATGCAAGAACCACTGCAAAAATCCTCCCACTATCTCGACACCAAATGATCAGTCCATATACACAACATGAGAAGGATCAGATTCTGCAGCTAATCTTTTATGAAGAATTTTTCAAGTAAACCAAAGAATCCACCTCTACCATATTTCCATCATCACAAAAGTCTCAAATCTTCTGGAAAAGAATTTAAAAATTAATCAACATGATAACCAACCATAGAAATCACACGTTCCACTCCTCATGTCTAGGTGTAACATCTAGCTCATTGTGTTCGGGTGGGTCATTATTTGTCACCGTGTAGTTTGATATCCATTGAAACTGGCGATGAGTTATGGTGAAATGTTTCCAGAGGATGTTGTTGGTTGGATTTACAATCCGCTGAAATGTGCCTGCATGCTCGATTAATTAATATGAGGGGAGCAAGGGGGCAGGAATTGGGGGTCCACGAGGATCTATGCTAAACCTAGATTATAAAACAAAAAAAAACGCTATGGGTAGATAAGAACTGGTTCAGGTGCGGCGATGGTCATGGACGCTGGTCCTTCCCGTGAACCGGGCTACAGGGCGATTCTAGGATTTGCTTGTCAAAGATTCATCTGGCAACCTTCACGGGACCCAGGTTGATCCCGTTGTTTGAATTTCTAATTCAGTTTGTAATCCGCAAGTTGATGGAGGTTGACAAATATGGGTTATGTTGGTGATTGTGGGCATTAGCGTAGTGGTTTTGGGACAAGTCGTCGCGTCGAGGGTTTTGTTTCATGAGCAGTAGATTTGGGGGGGTTTGTGCTCACTTCCTGCATTCCGTGAGTTCTGTGAGTTCTCGGTGTGCGCAGTAAGTGTTGCACACCTGTGATCCCGCGACTTGGCATTGGTGCAGCATGGTGAGCGTGTAGGGCTCGGTGTGGGCGCCCAGGCCGATCTACAATGGGATTACGGGTGAGGTGAAGAAGACTGTTAAGGGTTCTTGGTCAAAGTTATTAATATGGAGTGTTTAGGATTAATTGGGCTTATGTTCTAGTATCTCCGAGCTATATTGCCATAACAAGAAATTTGATTTGAGTGTTCTGTCTTCTCTTTAATTCTCGACATCAAAGGGGTCTTTATTGTATGCATTCATGAAGACATCAAATATTTATACGTGTATCCGGATGGCTAGTATTTAGCCATTTCATCTGGGCATGTTCTTCTCTCTTATAGACTAGTCCGATTCTTTCGTGGTGATGTGTTCTTATTCCTGAAGTCATTGTTCCATGTGAGTGCAGGTCAGTGGCGGCAGGTGCAGTAGGTGCCAGCCTAGGGGGATTGCCTGGACAAACTCCAAGCAACGTGCCCAATGGACTGAGAAACCATGTGCACTCTTCAACATGTTCACACCACCATCAAGGCCACAGCCATAGCAGCTCGACCCCATTAGGATTGGGAAGTCTCGGTTTACCCAACCATGACCGGGATCACACTGCTTAGAGAACCCCCTCCCACAGGACTAACCTGTGGGGACTTGTATTGATTTAGTTGATGTAGGTGACTGCTAGCCGCAGCTTGAGTTTCCGTGAATTTATATACAGTTCAGTACGCGGCTTCTTCCATTCCCTCAGATGTATGGATCACTAAGTCTTTTTGTTACTTATGTTGCTAGAGGTGCTGGATGTGACAGTGGGCTCAAAAATTGAGATTCAGGAGCTAAAATCTTTTACAATGCATCGGTGAGAAAGAGATCATTCCATAGAAGGTCCCCATTTTGTTTGGCTTGTAACTCATTTAGTGGAGATGAGAACAAAATATGGGCTTGTAGTTCCTGGTGGAAGGGAATGACTCAAGCGTGTTAACTTGCTCGGAATACATCCCTACTACCGATGGCAACTGCTTGTCAAGAGTATTCCTGACTTTATGTTTCCAAAACAAAACTCAAGAAAAAGTGCATTTATTCCTTCTTTGTCAAATATACGCACCATTCATGTTAGGCAACCATTCAATCATGATGGGGGTTATCTAAAAATCTTCGCTGCAGGAGAGTACGCTACCAAACCAAGGTTGTATTAAAAACAGACCTTTGAAAGTTAATCCATTGCCAGAGCGTTTACCCCCCGCCGCGAGCCCCCTCAGTGAAAACGAGAGCCCCCGCAGTGAAAACTTTCGGCAAGTTTCTTTCTCTTGTTGTAGGGATAACATTGTACTTGCTTGTGTCTGATGAGCAATCCCAGTTTTTTCACACAATTAAGAGGACATTCAGTATACACATGTAGGGTTTAATTGCTCTCGGCGGTTTATAAGATTGTCACGTTGGAGGTTTTTAATGTGAAGACGGCGCATGTGGATGTGGCTATGAATATGATTGTTGATGCTGTTACGAGCTGCAGGTTCGAGGTCACGGATCCTGCTTCTGAGGAGGTCGTTCTCATGAAGATACTGCAAGTAATGCTGGATTTCGTCAAAACCCTAGACTTAGCTGATGAGGGGGAATTCTTATGGTGTCGGTGTTCACAGGAGATTGCCTGTTATTCTGCATTGTAGATTCTCGGCGAGAAATTTCAAAATTCTAGCTCCTGCGCAGAGGGGTGGCTACAGTTTCATTTGGTGGTGGGCGGATATTAGAGAAGGACAGAATTGTTATGTGGAAAGTGACGGTGGAATGGTTAAAGGATTCTGGTTGTTATTCAGAGTTTAGGTGTGGCTTATTTGCGTGGTCATTGTTCGTGAAGTCTGGAGGTAGAGGTTGGATTGAAGTATGATGAATAGCTGATCAGAAGGGGACGGATCCACCCGGTCTCGTTTTTGTGGGTAGAAGCATGATATGAGGTCCTATATTTGTTGTATAAGGATCTCTCAGCTCCGGGTTTTCAAGGAATTCTTTAGGTCTGCAGCTCGAGGTCATGATTTGCGTACTGATTTAACAGAAGCAAAGTTTTAAAACGGATAGAAGCTAAATCCAATGCGACTTGCTGATGCTCTTGGCCACAAAACACAAAGGTTTGTGCTCCTGTTGTAGATTTCATTGTATCCATGCATAGTGTTTGTAGTGCAGCACTTCTCTAAGTACTTCATCAGGGTATATTACAAATGTATTTTGATATCTGAATTATGTTTCTTGTGTCAGGAGGTTCTTTTATGCTGACATGTCATCTTTTGTAATGTATTCCAATTCTGATACCTACTGTCGATCAGTAGCTTGTGGTTATTAATACATTGATTTGGATCGTCATTTTGAGCCTGAAGGGGAGGGTGTCTTGCTAGCTCTGTATTTCAGCTCCAACTCTTGATATTTTCTCTGTAGAGATTTTGGAAAACATTGGACATACTGTTTGAGCGGCTCCAAGCTAGATAGTTAATGGGGGAAAGAGGAAGATGGCTTTGAGAAGTTAAACATTAATATCCTGTTGTTGATTCAAAGTAGCTGTATCAGCAGTTGTGAATTTTTAGAAAGGCTCGCTCTGATGGTATTGTGCTTGTATTCAGGGCCATATGTTTGTGAACATCTACCAGAGGAAGGCGTTGTAACTCTTTTATTTGGAGTTCTTAAACGACACGACAGTCCTTTGTCTGTTGTGACTCAGCTTGCTGTAAAAGCTCTCGAGAAGTTCTTAGGTGATCCTTGAGGAAAACAAGTTTTTATTAAAGGAAGAGGGATCAAATCTCTAGCTCCTGTTTTGAAGCTCGATACCTTTGGAAGTACCGGCGATCTGCAAAGACTTATTCAACCATCATAATGTGAACAAGGACATTTCGAATCTGTCTTTTTTATTTTCCCCCGCAGGCTTTACCTGACGCGGAAGCGGGGCGTTAGAGACCGGTGGTAGCATGGGCGGGGACGCTGAGGTCCGCCACCTGCCCGTGACGGCCGGCGGGTGCCGGAGCCCTTCACCTCCATGTGCGTTTGCCATTGAACCAAGTGATTCGTGACGCGGTTGCGTTGAAGCAGCCTCCCACACGGCGAGGTGGGAAGAAGGGAAGAACTGTACAGTACAGCACAGTACTGTAGACCACTGTAGTCGGCAAACAGTACTCCAGTCGGAGAAGCTTTCGAACCACTACAATCCCCAGCCTGAAGAACCTGGACAACACTGGTGTCGGACTTCTGTATACTAGGTAGGATCTACATCTGTGTCCCAGCCCTGTCAATCGATCTCAAAGTCATATCTCCAGCTTGATAATTGTGGACTCTCGATAGGAAGGACGTTACCTGAGAGCCTGAGAGACAAGTTTCATGGCGGCCGGCAATGGCGTTTAGGAGGGTCGAGGAGATCGGAAGTAGTGGGAGGCCGTTTGACACGAAGGGCGTTCAACCCTGGCTTGCAGATCATTGTCGAGATGGGGACGCTCAGGCCGTGAAAGCCAGTTGCTTCGCGGAGTTCCAGTAGCATGTGCTGAAGCTTGACCCGATCGGGGAATATCCGGGCTTACAGGTCGTTGGACGCTTCTCCCTGCACCGCATCTAGTTTCTTAACTTGAACTTTCAGGAACTTGGAGGGGCTTCTAAGTTAGGTTCTTGCGAAGTGTTAGAGCAAAGCGTGGCGTGAAGGTGAGCAGCAGTGCAGGAGACCGTGAGTGCTTGTAGGGCGCTCAAAACTAGGGCCGCACCAGATTTGGCACTTCGACAAGGGCCGTGATCTGGCCATGGCCATGAACGATTGCGAGGCCAGCACAAGTGGCGCGGTCACGGAGAATTACGACGTGTTTCTGAACCACCGCGGGCCCGATGTGAAGGCCACGTTCGTTGCGCATCTGGAGGACGCACTCCGATGTGCAGGGTTTCGTCCATTTCTGGACGCCCGGTCTCTGATGAAGGGCAACCCCGCTCTCAAATCCATCGACCAGGCTCTCGACGTTGCCAAAGTTCACGTCGCTGTTTTGTCCAAAAGATACGCGGAGTCCAAGTACTGCCTGAACGAGCTCGTGGCGATGATGAGAAGCGGCAAACCGGTGATTCCTGTGTTCTATGATGTAGAGCCCGTGGACCTGCGGTGGGTGGAGAATGGGCCGTTTGCAGAGGCATTCCTCAAACACAAGTCGAAGGGACGAACCCAGAAGAAACTGCAAGAGTGGACGGATGCCCTCGGAGCACTTGCAGGCATCACAGCCTTCTGCTCGGCTGATTACAAACGGTGAGTCTCTCCAGCAATAATAGGTTTGCGATAATCACATGGGCACACAGCATGGTTGTGCATGGTTTGTTTTGCCCCATCCATTCTATCGTTTTGTGGAAATCTGAACCAGTATGCGAGTCCATGTACTCACCACATAACGTGAATCCAAATTGCCATATTCTATGCTGATCAGTAAGAGAACATTGGTTCCTGATGAAATGCCCTGCTAAGCTCTCATTCGATCCTGCTTGTGGATCGTTGTACCCGTCTTGCATGTGCAGTGATGAAGCGAAGCTGAAGCAGGAAGTGGTGAAAGAAGTAGCCCGCCTCACACCATCCAATGACCCCGTGGACGTGGAGCCTTACAGAGTGGGACTCCAGCGCCGAGCTAACGCATGCATTCAGATGGCGGACAACATGGGTGCCGGCACAGGAATTCTTGGCCTTGTGGGAATGGGCGGAGTGGGCAAGACAACGCTTGCACGGGAAATCTACAACCACTTCGTAGCGGAGAAGAAGTTCCGCAACATGACGTTTCTGGCGATTCACCGAGATTCATCGACCTTGGATGTGGAGGTTGGATCGACATGGGTAAGGGAGCTCCAGAAGCAGTTGCTGTGGGACCTCCTCCGTGTCCAGACGAGCACATCTAATGACTACAGCTCCTGGTTTCGGAAGGTTGCATCTGTTGGGCCAGTGTTGATTGTGGTGGACAATGTTTATAAACTTAATCAGTTTGAAGTGCTTGTTCCTTTTCTTAGTGACCTCCATCCGGGGAGCCGCATCATTGTCACGTCTCGTGATCGGAGTGTATACAACAATGTGGCTGGACGATCAAAACTGGAGCATTGTTTGTATGATGTTTCCACGTTGGATGTGGAGGAGTCCAATCTGCTTTTCAACTGGCATGCTTTCCAAGCTGATGAAGCTCCGGAAGAATTTGAAGGTGTAGCGAAGGAAGTTGTAGAAGGATGTGGTGGATTGCCTCTTGCGCTCAAGGTGATTGGATCGAGCTTGTTTGATGCGAGATGGGATGATGACTCGGAGGCGATCTGGTTGGAGGCAGTGCATGCATTGAGGCAGAATCCAGATGTGAAGGGTGTGTTGAAATGGAGCTATGATCATCTTTCAAAACCAGAGAAGCACATGTTTCTGGATATTGCATGTTTATTTTGCAATCGTGGGGTGGAGGAGGCTTTAGTATATTGGAGAAGTTGTGAGGATTGTACATCGTGCGGTGGTGTGCGATATCCTCAGACAGCATTGCGAAACCTTAAGAATAAGAACCTGGTTAGTGTTGTCAGAGTTAATTGTTTTCTTACAACTTTCAAGGTGCATGATCTCTTGATAGATTTGGGACAAGAATTAGGGAAGAAGGCTAAGAAACACTTTGTAAATGGCAGTGTTGCAGAGGCATCAATCATGATGAAGCAAGTAAGTAATTAAATCTTTGATTCTATCTTGTTATTTTCATTCTTTATTAAATTATGTGTGCAAATTAAAAAATAATAATTAAGAAATAAAGAATTATACTGTTGAGTTTAATTAAATGAATTAATTTTTATGAAGAATTTGTTTATGATGAAAAGATCATTTATATTTTGCATCTTGTATGTATTTTACTTTATTTTACTTATACTTATAAATATGCATTATGTGCATTGTAGGGAACAAACAAGACCTTAGCTTTAAGTTTGGTAGGAAGCCGGAAGCGAAAGTTTGAAGTAGAGGACTTTGCAAGTATGCCCAACTTGCATTTTCTTGAATTGCCAGATGGATGCGTTGTGAATGGAGACTTCAGACGTATTTCAACCAAAATACGATGGCTAAGGTGGAGAGGGATTGTATTGGATTGTATACCACTTGGACTAGATGTATCTTGTTTGACATCACTTGACTTCTCGAGGAGTACCAATTTGGCTTCTTTATGGACGGAGTCACAAGGCAATTTGAAGGTATGTTTTCCCAAGACCTTAGTTTTACATGATTTCAAGTCCCCATTAATTGTTGATAAATAGTATAAGTGTATAATGTGCAAAATTGTAAATTAATGTAAAATTCATCTAGTCCTTTAGCCATCATCTCATCATATCTTAGCTCAAATTAATTTGACAATTGGTCATAATTTGATTAACTTAAAATACTATTTATAAGTTCAAAATACAAAGTAATATCTTGGTTATAATATATTTCAATTTTCTAAAAAATATATCTTCATATCTAGGACATGTTTTATAATTTATCATAAAAATGAAGAGTTTTTTATATTTTAGTATTACAAAATGGAAGATTTAACAACTTTCCATAATTGATATCTAATGTCTATTTATTTATTTTTTGAAGTCTTCATGATATACATACACATTCAAAACCCATTTGTAAACTACTCACAAATTTTTAACCATCAAAGTAAAAAATATATTACTTTTTTATTCTCTAAATAATCAAATTTAGTTTTAATAAAATGATTAAATAGGAGGTCAAAGCATCAAAATAGTAATTGTCTTGCATTGAACTCCAGATTCTAAATATCTTATTCTTGAAATGTAGTAACTCTTTTAATGTTATGATGTCAGGGTTTTCCAAACATACTTTCACTCAATCTATCACATTGCACATCCATCACAAAGCTACCAGATTGCATTGGACAATCCTCACATCTTGGAGTCCTAGACCTAGAGGGTTGCTACAAATTGAAAATGCTTCCAAATTCAATTGGACAACTCCAAGAACTTAAGACACTTCGATTAGAGAGTTGTCGCAGCTTGAAAGGGTTGCCAGAGTCCATAGGACAAGCATCAGGACTACACCATGTGAACTTGTCAGAATGCACTAAGTTGAAGAAGCTTCCGGAATCCATTGGACAACTCCAACTACTCCAACTTCTCGACGTAAATCTATGTACAAGCCTCGCAGCTATCCCAGCCAGCATAGGTGCCCTCTCAAATCTGGAAATTCTTTATGCAAGCTGTTGCACCTCGCTTGTGAAGCTTCCACCTTCCATTGGGCTTTGCTCCAGCCTTCGATGGCTAAATGTAGGTGCCAGTGCAGAATGCCAGACGTTCTCAGATGGCCACATTGGGGAAGCCTGGTCACGGTTACGGACCTTACAATTACGCAAGTGTGGCGGATTCGGATCTCTCCTTGCTTATGGGGCATTCAAATCCCTGGGAACGCTTACATTAGAGGACAGCACTGTCACTGAGCTTCCGGAATCCATCGGACTCTTGATGGGTCTTACAATGTTGATCATTGAAGCTTGTGAGAGGCTGCAATGCCTCCCCAACTCAATCGGTGATCTCAAAGGGCTCGAAATCCTAAGGCTGACGCACTGCGACAACTTGAAGAGGTTGCCTAAGACTTTGGGTGGACTCACAAGTTTGGAGAATCTATGCATTGAAACTTGCTCCATCAGAAAGCTCCCAAGGTCCATAGGCCAGTTATCTGGACTTCGAGGGTTGGAGATAGAGGGGTGCAAGAATTTGCAGAAGCTGCCGACTTCCATCAGAAACCTCAAAGGGCTTCGGCGATTCATGTTGCGGGATTGTGGCAGCGTAGAGGCGATGGGAGCGCTGACCACCCTGCAAGGCCTGCCAATGTGGGGAACCACGTCCGTCACCGAGCTCCCAGCTTCCCTGGGGTTGGTGTCCACTCTTCTTGCCTACGGAGACGTCCTTGATGATGATATGGATCAATTTTATAGAGGAGTTGTTGGTACAAGCCAGGTTTTGGAAGCAGATGAGAGCGGATTCTTGAAAGCTTATCACGACGAATCGAGTGGAGTGACTAGACTGGTGCGAGTCGGCGTAAACCAGGTGAGAAATCCCACATGATCTGAAGAATACTCCCCATTTAATGTCGAATCGGCAGAGTACTTTGAGATGATTCTTGTCTAATTCTTCAAGAGGCCACAGATCATTAGTCTAAACAATATCAGCGGACTAGGCTGCACACCAACATGTTATCAATCTGTCTCAAGAATGCATTAATGCGATTTTATTAAGGCTATAAATGTGACGCAGGATTACTTCTCATTTGCGATCTGTTCGATATCTTATGCTTGTGTATAGATTAAAAACTAGGACGCAATTAAGCATTTCTATTTCATATTCGGTGGTGATGGATTTTCAGAAACAAGTGTCATCGGCTGTTCTCCAAGTTGGCGTTTGAATCGTATCTGAACAGGCTTCTGGAGCCTCCGATTAAATTCTAGGGTTCCTTTTTTCTGAAGTGCGGGAATGATTTGGGCGTGATGCTGGCCTTGTGACGTGTGACGCACACAGCGAACTATCTTCGTCGCTTGGAACAGCTGAGAAAGTTTAAGTTGTCGAACTGTAGAGCAAGTTTGCAAAATACGATAAAGGTACCCATGGCGAGGTGAATTTTTTGTATGGTGTGATGGGCTAGGACATTTGTAATTTGATTATGTCAACCCGATATGACTTTTCTCTAGGTTTTTAGAAATATGCATTCATGGTTTTTTGTGTTCACGCAAAACTTCCTGTGTCCTAAACTTTGAAGGATACATGACTTATCCGACTGTGCTTTTGACGTAGACCTTGCAGTTTTGGTTAACCTGAAATGCCTGAGACATCTCCAATGTACAGCCTAATGGATGAGCTTCCCAGTTCCTTTAGTATGAGCAGAGTACAGACCTTGATTGCAGGTTCAAGGATGTGTCAGGTGTGAGCAGCTTGACGATATGACAGAGCCTTAAAATCCAGGAGTATGGGAAATTGAAGAGGTTGCCTCTTTCGCAGATTGAGCTCACGAGATTGAAATTTTAAGCTAATGTGGGGTACTTTTAGATGAATGCCTGAAGCTCATAAATGATGAGATCTCTCATTCTAGATAATTGTGTATTTTTTGTGAGAGATAACTCTCTTGTAACCGGAAGTCGACACAGAAAGTGGGCAAGAGTCACAGTAATTTGAAGTTTATTACATTGTCGATTACTATCACCAGAGAATTCCTGATGATTAAAGTCTGAATTAACAAAAATGATACCCACTGGCATAGAACTCCATATTCTTATCACTATGCAATTCTTACCGAGTCACGCATCTTCTCTTTTCAATTCATATCCAAGGTGTGCGAGTCATTGTCCCAAAACTGCGGATGTAGGTCGCATGAGAGTAAAAACTACTCGTTTGAGAAGTCGATAATTCCAGATACATCGGTCATTTGAACGCGGGGTCATTCAGCGTTACCAGCTTTCTGATGCAGATCAGGCGCTCTCTCGTGCAACATCGCATTGAAAGGGCATATTCATTAAATTGGCCACTCCCGATTATATTGGCCGCCACACTATTCAAATAAGGAGAGAAAATGAACTGAATTCACACTATTTGCGCGGCCAATATAATCAGGATTGGCCATTTTAATGAATATGACCTTAATTGATTCAGTGCATTGTGATCCTGTCATTTAAAGATCATGCAACCATGAGCTCCTTAATAATCATCTTTGGATGTCTTCACATGAAAATATCGAAATCCTCCCCGCAATGAAGTGCTTTGTCTAACAAAGAAATCTCCCGTCATCGAGCGTCATTCGGTGCCAAACTTAGGAATCAGGTATTCGTCACTTCAACTTCACCTCCGACTAGTATCTTGCCCCGCACCCAAAAATACGAGAGAATAAAACGGGATCCCTAAAGCATCAAGACAAAGACATCGGTACTCTGCACAAAATGCAAGAACCACTGCAAATTGATCCTCCCTTGTTCGGTACAGAAAGCAATCTTCGACGTTACAATCTCGACACCAAATGATCAGTCCATATACACAAGTACATGAGAAGATCAGATTCTGCAACTGATCTTTTATGAAGAATTTTTCAAGTAAACCAAAGAATCCACCTCTACCATATTTCCATCATCACAAAAGTCTCAAATCTTCTGTAAAAGAATTCAAAAATTAATCAACATGATAGACAACCATAGACATCACACGTTCCACTCATGTATAGGTGTAACATCTAGCTCATTGTGTTCGGGTGGGTCATTATTTGTCACCGTGTAGTTTGGTATCCATTGAAACTGGCGATGAGTTGTGGTGAAATGTTTCTAGAGGATGTTGTTGGTTGGATCTGTTGAATATATTTACATTGCAATTCATTTACACTGGTGCACGGGCAGAAAAGATGAAGGCAGAAAATTATAGGAGTAATATGTATGGATAATGTCATCAGATTCTCAAAAGTTTCACAAAGGTGAAGCTTTCAACTGAGTGATTGCAATCTTATACTTTACTCAGCATCGTGGATACGTCATTTTACTTCATTTAATGCAGTAACAATTCTTTTGATTAGTGTTTCAGTTAATTGGCTTGCTATTTTAGAGCATTAATATATATGTACTAAGACAAAAACATTCATTACTTTTTTTATTTTTCCTAGGAGAGTGGTTCTGAAGTTTGGAATGCTGTTGTTTACCTTGAAGGTGTTTCTTTTTAAATTTTTTTTATAGATGTATCTGTTGCTAAAAAATTCCTTCGGCTCAACGCTCTGAGCCAGTGTTGATAAGGATGAACCAACAAAATATGCAGAACCGTCTTTGTAGTTGGGAGGGAGGAGAGGAAAGATGGCTTACACCCATAACAACTCTGCTTTAACTCCGAAAGTCGAAAGTCGAAAGGCCTTAAAACTGTCAAAATCCCTCAAAATTGGCTTCTCTCAATACAAGGAGTGAGTTTTCAAGTTTTGATTTATTTTGGGATATAACCACACAATTTAGTACCTTACTTGTATATGTACATCTACTCCAAACCTTGGTTTGAAATTCCTTACCATATGTAAAATCATAATGTTCATAGTTTGAAAAGAAAAAATAAAAATTTGTTGTTGCAAAATAGGTTTGAAGTGTTTTGTGAGCCAAAAAAATCAATTTCTAGAGTAAATTTGAGCTCAGGTTCTCCAAATTCTTCTTCCTAGGTGGATTAGGAATATGTCCATGCACTTTTTACCTTCATACAACCTATAAGAGCTAAAGAAATGCTTGATTTTTCACATGGAGGTATGCTGAAATTCAAAAACAAAGGCCATTCTTTGATAATTAAAAAGGCTTATAAAGAAATAATGGATTGAAAATACAAGCGGTGAGATCATGCCTTAAAGTTTTATTTTCATGTATTAAAAAACAAAACTTGAAAAAAGTAGAATCTCAATTTTTAGTGAATTCTTAAAATTTCTCTGAACTAATTCATTTTGGGCAAATTTTGTGGATAAATGAGCATATATTGCAGTTTTGGGCAGATTTTAGCATGCCATAGTAGTGTTTTCAAACTTTGAGAGCAAATATCACATAGAGTATAAAGAATTTTGAAGCATGAATGGTCTCATTGGAAAGTTATGGAAAAATTCCACGATATACAAAAAAAATCAATTTTCATAAGATCTAAATTTAGTAAATAAGAGCCTGACCTGAGTCAAATCGACCTTGGTAGGGTTCATTTTTACTTCAGCGGTTAAGGTCACTCATTTTGTGGTGAGTTATTCACATCTAGAGAGTCTGTAAGGTAGACGACATGTTTCCGATCACCTTAAGCAATTCAACATACTTCCGGTGAAGTAACGAATATGCAAATAATTTTGGAGCATAGGGAAATAGATTTGAGGAAGATCATATATTTTTGAACAAATTTTGGAGCAATATTGAATTTACTATGAATTTTCAAAGTCAAGATTCTCTCCAACCCATTCTCGCTGTATAGGCTGATCTATTTCCAAGAACTAAAAAACTACATCCCAATACTGATGCTACTTGATATCATATCCAAAAATCAAACTTTCTTCCAATTGGAGCTTAACACGTGTGAACTTTATACTATGTCGCCATTTACAAATTAATTCAAAAATAATGCGAGCCTATGGTTGGAAATAGGTTGACCTATACTGAGTTATTGGGGGTCTGATCGGAAAGAGGTCGTCTACCTTATATTGACAGACATGGCTTTTGTTACAAAAGTAAGAGAGTTTATGTTCAACAAAATAATGATTTTCTAAAAGTATGATGTAAATTTATGCTATCAAGATTCTGCCCAATAGGAACCATTTTTGCATTTTCAAATCTATAGGCTTAGGCGTGTCAAGATAGATAATCGAAGCTTTGAGTTTTTTCTAAGGCTTAAACATTTTTGCAAAATAGTAGTTTCACCATTGAATATAGTTGGAGTGGTTTATGGTATTGTTTACACAATCCACAGAGCAGGATTGATTGCCAAGTATCAATTCTATAAAGTTATACTTGGAGATTTCCTTACTTGTGCTTCTTTTAGCTTTAAGTCAAAGACCAAACCAATCAACCTTTTACAAGCATTTTTACTACATTTTACAAAGGTACATGGAATGTACCAAGGTGAATAAGATTATTCACCCATCTTTGTGGACATTTAATCAAGTTAGAATGCTCTCACGTAAACATGGCAAGTCTACCAATTTTGAAGTGAGTTTTGACTAGGAGAATTAGAATATTGATACATATATAAAGATGCACTATTGTGATTTATATGATAATAGAATTGGAATATTTCAACCTTGGTTCAAGCAAAAGCCGAACATGAGTCATATCTAAGATGTGGATCAATTGAAATGGCCATCAAGTTTTTGTTTTTTTTTTTTTTTTTTTTTTTCCAAGCAAATGGCCATCAAGTTTTGCAAGCCTACAATTCACATGTTTGAGATTCTAAAGCAAGGGCCATCAGTGAAACAAAATTGGAAACCATAAAAAAATCGCAAGTTTAAGAGGTTATCTTAACATTGTTGATTTGGTATGCATCTTTATACAATTTTTCCAAAACAATGGAAAATTGGTTCAAAGGCCTCCTTGTTGGCTATAATGAAGAAATCCAATGAGTGACAATTTGTTGCAAGAACCATATCCTTTTTACTTTTGTTATTTTAACAAAGTCAATGAATGCTCTCATTAGGTGCAAAATGGGGTCAAAATAAGGCCGTGTAAGCCTGCCTTTTCTAGGTGAACTCCCTGCCCAAATGCGGCACTATCGCTGGCAGCGGGTGCCAGGATCGCTGCCCGCAGAGTTAATAGGGCGACTTAATGGTCTCGGGAAGGGGTTGCGGGGCGGGTCGGTGTGCCTAGTGGCGCCGAGGTGGCTGCCTTGTTTGGTGAACCACGCCTTCTCCCATTTATTGAAGTTAAAGCCCGATTCGAAGGAGAGATGACGGGAGATTGGTGTCAACCGTTTCAAGATTCGAAGTTTGCTGCCACAACGGGAAGAAGCCATGGAGCTCGGTCGACAGTAGGTTGGTCTCCCCACCTGGAAATGGGGTGAATCGAAGTTGGGTGCTTAGAATTTTGGTGTTGCAGGACCAACGACCCAATTCGCAGGTGAAATTCGAGAGAGTGAGGGGAAATTGTGAGAACTAAACCAGTGAGCATGATTGTGCAGATACGCGTTGGCAGCAGTTACAAACTCGAGCAGCAAACATTCGAAGGGTGTTCTTGCAACACCTCCTGCCGTGGACTCAAGAGGTTGTGTAAGTGTCAATTTCTCTATGACAAGTTTGGGTCGTGCATTTGTACATTGCATGCTATTCACTTGATCCTGCAATTTCCTTGAGTGGCTATGGTTTAGGGTTTGGTTGTTGTGAACTCTGCGGTTTTGGGTACATGGCAATCTTAAAAACGATTCTCTGCATACTTCCAGGTCGATCCGGGGCCTTGAGAGCTTGAATCACTACTTCGAAATTCTTGACTGTCGATGGCAGCACGAGGGGTGGAGGCTTCAAGCTACCGTGTTAGTGCTGAGCTTGATGCACGCTATGCACCACTTATTAGGAGAGGTTTATTGAGATCCGAGCAACCCTGCCCATCAACATTTCCAGGACGGAGGGCAGCCGGGGATACAAACATTGACTTGTGGGTTGATGGCAGCATTTACCCGGTTGATCCAGGAACAGGGAGGCCACCTCCATTCAGAACTCTTCGAGATTGCCTGGAATTCATATGTCATGGAGAGCAAGGTTTGTATGGATATGCACGCAGATTGGGTCTCGTTGATGGAATTGGACCTACACGGCGTGAGATGGAAATGCAGTGCCGACATTTAGAAGAAGAACTCGGCAAGGTGAGAGACGACCTTGCTGGCAGCCGAGAGAGGCTCGACCATAACAGGGACATTGAGGATACATGCATGCAATTGCGGGTTCAATTGGAGACTATTCGAACCGAGATGAGCACCATGGAGAGAAATCATAGGGTGACGGTGCAGGGCTTGGAGACCGAGGTGCGTCGCTGGCAGCAAGCAAGTGAGCGCCTACCGGAGGGGCCTAGCCCTTTGAAGGACACGCCTATGGGGATGCGACGTAGGGCTCGACCGCTCAGGGGGATTTATGAATTGAATCATGGTTCAGGGTGGGCAAGACGCAGAGTGAAGCTCGTTAGGACGCATTTGCAACCTCATCTCGTGGATGCTATCAACGACAACAACCGGGTCAACCATAAGAAGCAGCGACTTCATGGGGATAAAGCCTCCCAAACAGTAACTGCTGTAGCGTTAGCAAAGATACTGACTAGGCATGAAGGTCTCACCCTCGCAACTCAGCCATCTATGGAGCATGTTAAAAGAAAGATTGCTAGTAACGTCCTCAAGGCAATTGGAAAAAGGGTAGGGCCGAGTAATATTCTTGCTGCCTGCGACCAAGTAGGGGTGTCTTATCGCGGCTATGGTGCAATTTACCAAGCCGTGAAGGCTCCAGTTCGGGATTTGACCAAGGATGCCAAATCCAACATACTACCTAGTCCCGGCCACGTCAGAAGGCTTCGGCAGGAGCTAAATGCGAACTTGCCACAATTCATTGGTCAGTACTACCACGCTGAGGGAAGGATGGAGCTGCCAGCAGTGTCAAAGAAAACCAAAAAATCCGAGGAGCAGCGAAAGGAGGTGGTCTTAGATAAAAAGAACTCGCTATTCACAGACCTTGAGGTGGTCCAGCAGAGCATGGTGATCTTTTATGGCATCACGGAGTCAGGTATGCATCCTCTTCTTCTCTTGTTGACAACAATGGTGATTGTTCGTTTGGTGCCAGCAACTGCATTGTATGTGTTTAACAATGGAAGCTAATTCGATTGCATTACAGAAACATTCTCACGTGAGGATATTCTTGTAGAGTTGGAAGGGGCTCCGTTGATATTTGTCCTCAAGCTGGATGAGGCAGAGATTATTAACGGGAAGAAATTTGAACGTGTTAGCATCACGTTGATGAATCGGGCTCTGGACACTAACATTCAAGTGGACCACGAGAGGTACTTCTCGGTACAATCAGAGCAGGAGATTTGGCCAGTTGCCACGTTTCAGGTCGAGAAGGAGTCCTACGATGTTCTCTCCTGGATATTTGGAAAGTCGAACATCCCCGCTGTGATAGCAGCACAGTCAAGTGGCGAGAAACTCACGGTCCCTGAAGTTGGAGAATTCGAGGTGGAGTGGCATCTTGCTGCGGACATGAAGACGATCAAGTGTATGTACGGGCTCCAGACAGGGCCGTCGTGTGCAATGAACTGCATATATTGCAACCAGAAGAGGATAAAGCCCACTGTGGGGACAGCAAGCCAGGCAAACGCTGCCATCAAGAGCCGTGGTAAAGCAAATTGGGTGGGGGGGCTATTTTCCAGCAGCGTACCTGAGGAACCTTGTGACATGACAACATCTACTAGGTGGAGGCCTATCCTGCCGATTCCTTTGTCCAAAGTACACATTTGTACATTGCATGCCTTGGTTCGATTGACGGAGAAGATAGTGCACATGCATATCATATATGTTTGGAACATACAGAATCAGAGACTGAGGGCTACTGCAATCGAACAGATGGAGAAGTCGTTGTCCGCGATTGGGGCTCATGGTGGAAACGTGGAGATTAAGAGGGACCCCAAACTCAGTGGCAACACCGGAAACGTGCCGCAAAAACCCTCTTTGAGTGGTACCGTTGCCAGCAGGCTTTTTAGGCCAAGTGTTTGGTCTGGCAATGATAAGGCCTGGAAGGATATATGTCAAGCTGAGAATAATAATGCCGGAAGTGGTGCTGACCGCATTGCGAAGTACCAGATGTGGCAAGCCTTTGAAGATGTCGTACCATATTTGACAGGATTGGTGTTGACAGCAGAGCAACGGATGCAATTCAAGCAGAAGATACACAAGTGGGGAAAGGCATACTTAAAGGCCTTCGGAGAGGAGCATGTTACCCATTATATGGTATGCTCACGGCTCTGTCTGTTGTTGCTTTTGGTGTTTCTTCAGTGAACCGTCTACTTGACCTAAGTATCTGACTTTTAACTTCCTTCTTCTTGTTGACAGCACGTAATTGTACGGCACTCCACTTGGTTTGTGGAACACTATGGGAGCCTTGGAGTCTGGAGCTGCCAAGGCATGGAGAAATCACACCACCAAGCGAAGGCAGCACATCAAGCACATACAGCCCATGGTGGTGGGAAAGCCCGTACTAGTGCGATTCTCCAGCAGATCCAGCATTGGTACCGAAACATACAACATCGATATAGGAAAAAAATGGAAATCCAAGGAGCTGTACCAGACCCGGATGACGGAGCACGGGCCATTGAGGGGTCCAGGAGACGCGAGCGGTGGCAACAATCAAACGCTGCCATCGCCTGCGAGGAGTGGAGGTCAAGGAGGAGGCGTGTTGGACGAGCATATGTTCCTCAAGAAGTCGTGGAGGACGAAGGAGATTGGATGATGGAAGAAGAGCAGGAATGGAATGCCAACGGGGAAATGGTTGGCAGTGGGGGCGAGGAAGATGAACAGAGGGACGCTGCTAACAACGATGAGGACATTGCGGATGCTGGCAACAGGGGTGCCGGGGAGGATATTGCCCCCGATGTTGACATTGCACATGCTGACAGCGACTAAGGGGCTCAGACACTTCAGCACGGTTGATGTGTTTTTCCTTTCTATACAATGTTTTGTAGGAGAGTACTTCTAGTTTTTCTTCTAGGTTTTGTTTTGTTTACTTCTTATTATGTTTTTTTTCATTGCTATAGAATGATGTTTTCGAAAGTTCCTTTGAGAACTACCAAATAATATTTGAAAGAGTAGAAGTATTCTGTAAGACCTTGAGATTGAAGTTGAATACAGGAGATCTTTTTAACTTAATCTTTGGCGTTTGAATTGATGTTGGTGAAAATTGTCTACGAGGCCGGGAAGAGGAGAGAAGCTCGTTAGTTATTATATTTTTTTAACATTATTTCTCATTCTTTTAATGGTTTGCAAAATTTTAATTTTATCTTATTTTGTAATTGCCGAACAAGGTTTAAATTTCATTTGGTTCTAGAAGAAGCTCCATTTGATTTATTTTCTTTCTTGGAAAATTTCAATTAATTCTCTTATCTTTCATTTTTTATTTATTTGGGTTTATATTTTCTTTTTACATTTATTTTATTCTTTCAATATTGTAATGTGAACTACACTCATTGATAACAGAGTTACATATTTTTAAAAGAATGGTTTTTGTTCTATTCCGCTTCTTATCATGTTTAATTTCTCAATTTAGTCATTTTGGAACTTAATTATTTCATGAATTTCTAGTTCCTTTTCAGGTTTAATCTGTAATTTTTTATGTTCAAAATGTATACTTTCCGACCTTTGGAGGGGAGTGGAAAAATCAGAATTTTACTAAAATGATTTGATACATTTTAATTTATATTCATAAATATAGTCTATAAGACCGGGACAAGGACAGCAGCTTGTTAATTATTATTTGTTCTTGGATATATGTTAGAGGTTTTTTGCAGGTGTCTTGTTTATTATGACTTCTTCTAATTCTTTTGTTTCTAATTTATGATTATTTTCCTATCGTTAATTATCTTGAGTTTGGTTTTATTCCAGCTTTTAATATGTTTGAGTGCTTTTTTGTTTCTTTGGTTTCGTTTTCTGAGGTTCTCTAATCAATGTATTATTTTTAAATGTTTTCCCAATTGCCTTTATTTTTTTGGTGATTCAATTGCCTTAAGTGCCTCCTCTTGAGTCACAAGACTCAATCTTAAAAGATCACAAGACTCAATCTTAAAAGATCACAAGACTCAATCTTAAAAGACATTAGGAGAAGTTTGGGGTCTCCTATGGGCCTTTTCCATGTTTTCTGTGCCCAAATTTTTGCCATGCCCGTGCACTTTACCTGCTGGCACCAATGGTGCCAGCAGGTCGCCAAATGCTGCCAACAGTGCCAGCAGTTGGCATTTGGGGGGTACAGCCAATCGCTTCCTTTCCCCACCTCACCCCACCCCGCCCCCCCATTGGACAATACAGGCAGTAATGACACTGTCACCGACCGTGTGCCCACTGATGTCACCTCATTGGACAGTACCGGATCCTGTTGTCAGCGGATCTTATTGTCAGCGAATCCTGTTGTCAGCGGGGCGAATTTTGTTGTCATCGGGCAGGATATCGACCAATGAGATTTTGGATAGAAGTGTCAGCGGGCAGGAAGCTCACCTAATCCGGGCTGTCTTACAAGGCCCATAGGAGACCTGGTCTTCTAAGATTGCAAGCTCCACAATGGGGAGTTGTCAATACGAACTCAATTGTTCTTCGAATAATCATGAGACCATCACTTTCGTTGCAAAATCGGGTCATGAAAAGGCCTTGTAAAATAGCCGGTGGTAAGGGACTCTTTGCCATTAATACAGTTGAGAATATCCCAAGTAACATCAATGTTACCCTATTGTGGGTAATGAAATGCTCCTCGAATTCATGAGCTTGGCATAGAAAGGAGTAACACTTTTTCTTCTCGTATATGTAAAATGATGCTTTCTAAATTCCGTTGTGAGTTTTCTAAGAGGAACTCTATTATTTCTTAGACTTTAGACCGAATTCCTAATATTTTCATCTTGACAATAATTATGAAATAACTACAATAGTTCCCCTAAAATAAAATAGAGTACTTCGTACGAAGGGTTAAAAATACGAAAATAACATATAAACACGAAATAGTAAAGTGAAGTACACTCTTCTGTAGAGTTGTTGCAAAATAAATTATAAGATTTTCACAGACTTATACTATAAGTGCAAAAACATGCGCCGATTTGGCTATGTTCGCCTGCCCAAATTAGTGTACGACCCCATGCTCAAAGTAGGTGAACCCACTGCCCGAAGCCGCTCTGCCGCGAGTAGTAGATGCTAGATGACAAATCATATTCTTCAATTTATGAAATATGAATAATAATTTAGACAAGATTTTTATTTACCTAATTTCATTTTCTTCTCATTTGAGTGGAAATGATGTTTGCGAAAGTTCCTTTTAGAACTACTAACTAATAATATTTAAGATTACATTATTTTCCACCTTCTGTTAATTTTTGTTAATATTTTTAATTATATGCTACAGCATTGTAGAATCCGTATGCACAATAAAATATATAGATTGTTTTTTTTAACTCTAATCCAATGGGTCACCTACTTCCATTTTGATATAAATTTGTCTGTATTTCATGGCATTGCATCGAAGTGAGCACTTTGTACGGTTGAACCTCTCACTTTCAATAACGTCAAGGACACCAACATCCACGTTCAAAATTCCAAATATTGGTGGTTTAGCAATTGAAATTATATTTTAAGATTATAATTCAAGAACACATAAAAGTGAGAGAAATGCCTATTTAAATCAGTACGTGATCGCGACCTCTCTTATCTTTCATTATTTAAGATTTGCTTTGTTTAGATTTTTATCGTATTGTATGTTCTTATTTTGTTTTTACATTTATTTTTATAATTTTTTTATTTTCGTTTATTGTGTTTATTTTCAAAATACAAATAAGGTTTTATTTTCATTTGGTTTTTATTATGTCTTCATTTTGTTTTTCCCATCCAATTTCAGATAATTCTCTAATCTTTTATTTTATTATCATCCCGCATTTAAGTATTTTTGAAATCGCTAAATAAGGGTTTAATTTCATTTGGTTTTGATTATGTCTCCAATTGTTTCTTTTTTTCCACAGATTTTTATTTTGGACCTTCTCTTGTTTTGGTTTCTAACGTACTAAATTTTTTGTTTTAAGTTTATTTATTTATCTTCTCATTTTTAGATTTAGTTAGTTTCCCGACTTTTCTTATTTTTTTCTAATAGTCAAGTATTTTTGGGTTTTTATCTTTTTTTATTTTATTTTTATTTTTGATTTTTACCTTTTTTTTACCTTTTTTTTTTATTTCTTGAATTTCAAAGTACAAATAAGGTTTTATTTTCAATTGGTTTTTATTATGTCTTCATTTTTATTTTTTTTCCCTTCCAATTTCAGATAATTTTCTTATCTTTTATTTTTTTATTCCCCCGCATTTAAGTATTTTTGAAATCGCTAAATAAGGTTTAATTTTCACTTGGTTTTTATTATGTCCCCATTTGTTTTTTTTTCCTCCCAATTCAAGATAATTCTCTTTTTGTGTGTTTTTTTTTTTTTTTAATTTATATTCAATTTTTTTCTCTTTTTCCCATTTATAATATTTTTCCCAACTTCCTATCTTTTTTTCAATTTATACACTTCTGTCCCCTTTTTTTGTTTTTTTAAAAAAACTTTTCTCAATGCCCGTGAATTATTTTTCCGATCTTTAATTATTTTGTTCTCTTTCTTCATGTTTTTGGTTATCTTCTCATTTTTTAATTTAGTTAGTTTCCCAACTTCTCTTATTTTTTCCCACATTCAGGTATTTTGTTTATTTTTTCCAATTCTTTTTTCAACTTTTCTTTTTATCCAAATTATTTTAATGTGATGGGACATGGTAGAGGGGGCTGCATTTTAATGGGCGCCGGTCAACCCCCCATGACCGTGGCGCCCATTCCCGTGCGAGGTAAAGAGGGGAGGAGCACTCCCATTCCCCCCTCTTCCCCACGTTGCTGACAGCAATCTCCTCCGCAACGCCGTTGCTTGGGTCGACCTTCGAGGAGAGTTGTTGCAGCGAAGGGTGCTGCGGGGGTGGTGGAGGGGTGCTGAAGTGCAGAGCTGAAGGTCCTACGGAGCTGAAGGGAGGTGCTGCGAAGCTCAAGGAGGTGTCGCGGGGCGCTAGAAGGGGGAGGCTGCGGTTGGTGTCGCTAGGTGCCAGAGGGGGAAGGCGAAGAAGGTGCTGCGGGAATCTGCTGTGGGGTGCTGAAGAGAGCTCAGGGGAAGGCGATGAAGCTGTTGCAAAGCAGAAGGAGGAGCTGCGGGGAGCTGGACGGAGGGAGGAAGGGAGTTGCTGGAGGGAGCTGAATGGCAGCTGAAGGAAGAGGGAGGGCGCGGAAAGAAGCTCAGCGGGACAGCGGGGTTTCCTGGTCGGTATAGGGGTGCGGCGGCGCGAGGCAGGTGCGGGTGGGACAACGCCGAAGGACAGAGGTGCACTTAGGGGGGCGCAACATCGAATTCAGGTAAACATCCCAACTGCCTTGAATTTTTTGTGGAACATGTGTGCGCAGCTCGTAGTGTCGGTTGCCGAAGAAGCCTTAAGCCTAGGACTCTGCAAGCCCTGAGCATAGCGTAGCACGTGGGAGTCCCAATCTGTAGGTGTGTCTGTTCAGAAAATTCCACTTAGTGTATGCAAGAAGCCAAGCTCATTGTGTTGGTACAGTTCTTGTTGTCATCAAATATTGTAAGCATTTCCCGCGTCTATTTTCTACTAATCTACTTAGGAGTTAGAGAGTTTCAGTAGTGGGTATATTGTGTCACCACTAATTCGGTGTTGTGTTGCAGCCATGGTTGCTGGCAGCAAGGACGACGGTGTTCTCACGCAGTGGGACCTCCCTTTCGACCTGAAGGCTCTACCGCAGCATGTGGCGGACAAGGCCGTGGTGATGGCGCCCTTTCTTCTTGGTAGGAAGAGCGCAAACTACGACGTCGATTTCTTCAACCGTGCGCTTGGGCTGTGCAAGAAAGGGATCTCCTTCACCGAGCTCAGCAGTGACAAGGTATGCAAGAAATCCTTGTTCATTAAGAGGTGGCCGGAACGACATGGAGGGCGCCACCACATTGCTGACTGCACCGACAAGCAGGTTGTCGAGGCTTACACACTCCAGCATGCGAAGGTGTATGGAGGTGAAGGCCCTGACAACGGGACATTTGGTACCTCCTTCCTTCGAGGCTGTCATCTGACCTTCGAGCTGGGCGAAGACGTCAACTGGGCAGAGAATGCCGCGACCTTGCAGAAGGCACGTGATAAGAAAGATGCCCGCAACCCTCTCAAGCTCACACCCCCAGCCTTCAGAGAGCAGATCGAGGCCCTCATCGACGTGCTCGCTGGCCACATCGACGACAGACCCTCTGCTGGCAACACGGTCATGGCCATTGAGGGAGTCAGCATCGGACCTAGCCACGGGGTCCTTGTTACGGGGAGCAGCAGCAAGGGAGCGCCTGCAGCAGAGGGAGCTCGGGGTCGCACTCGAAGCCACCTCAAGTCGAAGGCGCCCTTGATCACTGAGGAGGAGAGCTTGCCCAAGTCTTCACTTGCTGGCAGCAAGGATGAAGACCGACCCAGCACGGATCCGAAGGCGAAGTTGGACCAGGCCAGGGCCAAGAAGGCGAGATTTCAGGCCGAGCTCACGAAGAAGGAGGCTCAGAGGGAGTTGTTTCTTGGAGATATCAAGAACCAGAGGACCTTTATGCAGGAGAAGGAGGATGAGGAGGGCCGGTTCTATGAGGAGATTGTTGCCCACCGTGATGCCAGCAAGATAGCCGCGGCCGCTGGCAACACGGCAGAGAAGAAGCGATTGGATGCTTTGGCCCGTCTAGGTGGTGATCAGATGGCCAATGCGAGCAAGGCTGCCGAAGAAGCCCAGCTTCGCATTGACAACAAGGAGAAGCAGATGGATGCTTTGATGGGGGACATAGAGAGGTGCAAGGCCGAGATTGGTGCTCTTAGCGTGGAGATCATGACCCTGGAGCTGGCAGCGGCATTCATTCGCCCGAAGAGTGTGCTCCCGCACCTGCCATCCGAGTTTCGAGCCCTCCCCATTCAGGTTTCCGACCCTTGCCCCTTCTGTGCGCGGTACTTTGTTGACGCTGCTTGTGTACCCTTGAACTGCGGCTGCTTGGCACACCCACATTGCATGTTTGAGGTTGTCTTCTCCCTTGACGCCAAGTGTAGCCGTTGCTGCCGCTCCTTGAGTGGGGGATGGCTTGGGCAATGGGGATTTCCACTGCATGAGTCGGCTCAAGCGGAGCTGCAGCACCTCCTTGAGGTTCTCAAGTCCGAGGTGGGAGCACCAGACCTCCAGAGCCCCGTTGCTGGCAGCAAGAGGGCCGCTGAGCGCTCTTCTCCTCCTTTGGGGGAGGAAAACCAAGTCAAGAAGAAGACTCGCTTTCTGGAGGAGTCCGAGGCTTCGGGTCCGTATGTCATCGCCAAGATCTCCGCTCAGCCCCTGGTATCCGCGGCCGTGCTGCCAGCAGATGGAGGGGATGGCGATGGTGTTGCGAGCACCCAGAAGTCAGATGACCTCAGCTTCCAGCGGGGGACACAAGCCCCTCCACGCCAGGAGGCCGAGGACACAGCCACTCATGGTGGTGGACTCAGCTCCAGCACCACCGAGTCCGGGGGGACATCTCAAGACCCGGCTGGAGCTGCCCTGGAGAAGCTAGTTGATGCCATCGCGACCTCAGTAGAGGCTTAGAGTCTGTGGTTTTTTTTTGGTTCATAGTGCCATAGCGGATTAGTATTAGTGGCTATTAGTTTGTGCCACGTTGCATTTGCATTTGCTGCCCTGATTTTTGACTCTATTTTCACAGCTGCGGTGCCAGCAAGTAGTTGCTGGCAGCACTGTGTAAGTAGTTCCGATTGGGGGGGGGGGAGTGTTGGGGTCAGACTTTAAAAAAACCGAACCTCATTTTTTTTCGATACTTATGATGAATGTTATCCTTTTTTATTTCTATCTTGTACATGTGGCTGCCACATTGGTCGTGATGGTATGGAAGTCGCCTTGGTCGTGAACCCTAATGTGTGCTGACAGCAACATGTTCTAGAGGAAGACTTTCATTCATCAAGGGGGAAGGTTACATGATTGACCATATAAGTACCATACATGATGTGTCAAGCACAATGCATAGTCCCTTACAACTGTAAATAATCATTCTGGCATTGGTCTAGTGAAACATGGAGTCATCTCAAATACTGTAGGCAGACTTGTGAAGACACTAATAGACCACCTTAATGCCGTGGTGAAAACGTTGTTGTCCTACACCTCCACTATCTTGATGGTTTTGGGAACCGCCACCTCACCAAGAAGTACACGCCTCTCATTACGTATGTTGATCTACATCAATGCCTCCAACAAAATGCGTTAGTACAATTATGCTGATACCAAGCAGCAGCACCTTCCATATCTAAAACCAATGGGGTGATGCTGGTTGCATGTACCTTTTTTTCACGTGAACCGTCTGCTTCCACCAGAACCATGTTGTACTCTTTGGGATCATCGTCTCCGAGCGTCATTGCAATTTCATGGCGCAAGTGGGATACAGGCCAGTCCTTGCCCACTTCAAATGCTGGCATTGGTCTCCCTCTAAATGTACAGCGGACTTCTACCATCTCTACCTCTGGTAGATGGTCAATTGCATCCCATCTGTTGTTGGCAGCACCCCGAAACCTTGTATACTGGAACCTGGTGTATAGTGTTTGCCTGCCCACATGGTACCTGAAGACAACGCTGGACCTATTCACAACGCACTTGATAACATCTTGGCCAATGTGAAACTTCTCAGCCCATCCTGGATTCATCAGACTACTTAGGAGTGCCTCCGACGGAGAGTGTAGAACGAAGAGTGTAGGAGTCCGCCGAATGCTGTCACATGCGATCGCAAACAAGTCCACCATAACATGGACAGGCATAAACCATTGCTCATGGGCGAAACTACTGCCAGTGGACGCTTTCATCGCATTCGAAAAATCTGCTGTCAACTTCGTCCTGAAGGCTTCGGAGGTGTGCATGTCTGGCAAAGGCCACTCCACGTCGTTGAAACCAGGGAGCGGGATTGGTTCTATCCTCCCGTACAACGTAGGCTCTACGGGGGGAAAATATACGCCACCAAGGAAGAATGTACCCGTGTCCAACAAGTCTGTATGGCTTCGACCATTCCGCTTCGCCTCCCCAATCTCTGCATGGAGCACAAGAATGGGACTGATGATAGACGTGGGGTGCACCCAATCATCAAAGTGCGAGGAGTATAGGTAGTTTGCCGTGCATTGCCTACTTGCTGCCACAGCGGGATCCAAGCTTAATTGGCGAGGCTGATACGCATGCCGAACAAGCACCATATCCAGGTTGCTTGCTCCACACACACCAGGTGTCCATGAGAAATCCACGATTTGAGCCTTGAAGGCCCCTCGAAAATTATCTCCACCATGCCGCCTTGCCTCTCTACCCCAAGGCCCTTCCGACTTTGGTTGCAGCAGAACCCACGAATCCCGGTCCAGCCTCATTGGGATCCAATTGCCGTGGACATCTTGATCGTTGTGCAAAATTACGCTCTGAACTATCGATTTTGGCCGTCTGGCCATGCTTCCCTAAACCCCAAGGTATTGGGAGACACAGAAATGAACTATAACACCTCCCTTTCGTACCAACCAAGGCGAGGGAACATGCTGCCAGCACAGAGAAAATCAAATTTGCATAGTTTAAGCACTTGGGGAGAGGAAAATCCTGAGTTTGTAATCAGAGATGAAGTTTGAGGAATTCATGCCTAGTCACAACGTTGCCCCAGGAGGCAGAAAAGCTTGGATCATGTCAAGACAGGGAATTGATCATATTGAAAAAAAAATTACCTAGTTCTGTAGCTCGCTGGCAGCAAACGGCACATCGAGTTGACACCGAAGAAAGCCGCACTTCCACCTTGATTCAGCAAGTAACTACTCAAGCACAATTCGCTACATGAACATTACCGACAACCCCAAATCACCTACTCAACTCCCAGCAAGTGCTAACTCTTGCTGCCGGCACCGAATTTCCACAATCATGTGTCTCTCCCTTCGCACTAACCCACACCCACTCTCCCAAATCAGCTGGAATCCTCTCAGCCCCAACTCCCGCTGGCTGCAACCAATTTCCCAAGTGCGTGCCTTCTCCCGTAGCGCCGAACACCTGCTGGCTGCACTCACTCTCCCTACGAAGTTCAAAAACTTCGGCACTCACTCATCGTCGGTGGGGGAGGTAGGTGGGCGGACTCATAATTTCCTCGTTCAAAGTGCTGGCAGAAAGTTTGCTGACATGAGCAGTCGGCTCGGGATCCGGTCCTTGCTCCGCCAGTCCGCTGTCAGCCCGGCACTGTAGATGTGCCCTCCACACGCCTCGCTCGGAGGTCATTGGTTCGAGCCCCCGTGGCGGTTGCTGGCACCACGGTGGCACCTCACATGCCATGTCAAAAAGTACGCGGGCAGCGCCCGTTTTTTTCTCTCACGTGCCGCTTACACGGCCTTTTTGTGACCTGAATTTGCACCTAATGATAGAGAGTACTTGAAATATGAAGGGCTTTTATATCACCACTTTATGGCTCATATAATTACTAAGCTCTCGACTTCAAAGCACCAATAAGGAAAGGTGAATTTTTTTATTGCACTAACTTGATCATTTTAGTATCCATGTCTTCAAGAGTAGACATACCATCAATCCTAAATCAAAGAAACTTGACAACCATGGCAACATGTCGAATCCACCAATTGACTTTGTAGCCTTATAGATGACTAATGTTAGGTTTTTAACAACAATTCATACTATCCTTTAATAAGTTGAATTTGCAAAGTAATCAAAGAAGGCACTTTAATCCAACTCTTTACAATGTAAAAATGGATTGCAATTTAATTGCATCACTTTGAACCTTTGTTCATTTATTGTATTTCATACTTTGCATGCTATAATATCTTGATGTGCTTTAGGATAATTTGACAATTTGATTTATAGTTAATATGATGAACACTCTACATGTCTTAAACATTCATTTTACCTTAAGAAATAATAAACCTATAAATGCCTTCAAGGATTTCAAACTAATAGTTGTTGTTCAACATCTATTGGTAAAATCAATCGTAGGATTTTTAGCCAACTTATTGACAATTTCTTTTCCAAAATTTTAGAGTGAGAAACAAAACTAATTGCTAATTCATAATGTTTAATTTTCAAAAAAAATCTTTTCAATCTTTCATAAGGTTGAAATCTTATCTAATTTAAATTTCCAAAAAAAAGGCTTTCCAATTTTAGAATGAGAGACTTTATGTTTTATTAGAAAAATAACTTGAAAGTCTACACAAAATAATTCAAAAGACAAAACCTTAATTTTCATCTTCAAAGGATATAAAAATTAGATTAAGATGTAGAATAATTTGAAAAACTAAATTGCTAATTCAATTCACAAAAAAGATGGATAATGATAGTTTTAACGGTGAAAATGATGTAACATGTAACCAATAATTTCTGCAATTTTTTTTTAAATGTTAAAATTGAATTTAAATTGAGCATTTAAATTTATTTTTGATGAAGAATGGACCAAATTTCCTACAAAACATGGCTTCTCAAATCTTTTACCTCACTTCTTGCAAAAGAGTGACTCAAACCTTTCAACCATTTATAACTTCTGCATTACATATTGTAATCTTCTAGAACAAGGCTTGCCAAGGCTTGCCATGTACATACTCATTCAAAAAATTTACACAATAACTCTCAAAGTTTGATGATTATTTTTGACACTATGGGAGTTTGCCCAAAAAAGCTTGCAACCACATTTTGGTTGGGTGGAATTGAATTTTACTCAATATAAATGTTAAATTACATGATTAGCAATCAATATGGTTAGTAGTATGAATGTCTTGTAGACCTTTTGTACTTTGAGGTGCAATTATATTTTTTACTTTGTAAGAGTGTCACCGTTAATAGAGAATATGCATTTGTAGTGGTATCAAAGTCTTGTACTGTAAGATTGACAGTCTGCATGATTGTCAAGCAGTTAGAGAATATGCATTTGTAGTGGTATCAAAGTCTTGTACTGTAAAATTGAGAGTCGGAATGATTGTCAAGCAGTTTCAATGCCTTGACATTCTTTGTACTGAAAGATTGCAAATATAAATAATTGAGAAATCTGCATGTCAAGTAGTTTCAATGCCTTGACATTCTTTGTACTCCCGGGGGGAGCACTCCCCCCTTTTTTTTTGTTAACGTGCAATCAAATGAAGGGGTATTATAATTGCCTTGGTCCTAAAATTTAGAAAAGGCTTCGAAGTAAATTAGCAATCTCAAAATGGGTATTAGGGATTTTATAAATAATGAAGGGTAGATGATAACACTAAATTTTAGTAGAATATTTTATCTACAATAGGCTTGCCAAAAAATAAAATTAGATTTCAATATTTTTGGAAGTAAAGTAGGGTGGTTTATTGGGATCCAGTGTCCGAATATGCTAATGAATAATGGTGGATGAAATAAATGTCATCTTAAGGATGAACTGCGGCATTCCGCGTTAGGGTTCTATAGACTCAATACATTGTTCTGTAGACTCAATATTGTGCAATTTTGTTTAATTTATGTCTACACCTCTAGAAAATAGGGTTTGCTGTTGTATTTATAATGAAGATAGCCTACAAATAATTAGTCCAACAAAAAAATTATAATGAAAGGTAGGGCAGATGAAATGAACAGAATTTAGAAATTTAGGTAAACATAGGCCTACGATAATCCAAAAAATTTACATACATAGCCCCCATGTAATAGGGGCTTGAACGCACGTGATCCTCAAACACAACATCTAGTGCTCCCCCCGGGTTTGTACTGCAAGATTGTCAATTTAGATGGTTGAGGAATCTACTTTCAATGCCTTGACATTCATTGTATTGTAAGATTGTCAGTCTAGATGATTGGAAAATTTGTATATCAAGTAGTTTGAATGTTTTGTACGTTCTTTGTATTCTAATCCTCAATTAAATTTGACTTCTTAAGCTGCTAGTATATAATTATTAACAATGTCCACAAGTGTTTGTTTGAATGTTGGATATTTTTTGTACTTTAAAGTATAAATAAATTTATAGTTCATATGAGCATCAACCTTGTTGAATGACTTATAATCTCCAGGACTATTAGCTCACATTTTCGGTACATTCTTATACATTAAGGTACTTTAAAATTCAAAGAATTTTGATGTTAATTCAAATATACTATAAATAAAAAGGATAAAAAAATGATTTCATTGCAAATATAGATTCTAATGAATTTTAAAATCCAAAAGAAACTTATTGCTTACAACATCTCTATTAATAGAAACTCAAGATACTCTTCTACAATGATATTTAAAAATTCACAAACATGAATTAAAGTTTTTAAAGAATCCCGTTTTTAATGTTTGAAATTGAACATATCATACTCATATGTTTACAAGAATTTACTCAGAGACCTTTGCATATCAAAAAATATCATGGTATAATTATGTTGTTTTATGATAAATGATGCATGAGGATCAAGTTATTTCATTAACTGAATTATATTTATTTATATATTTTTGTAAACCTCTAAGATTCACGACAAATAGAAGTTAAAATCCAATTTAATCCTGCATCCAAATAGATTACAATACAAGATAAAAAAATTAAATAAAGAATCATGTTCAAAATAATTTTGAAATAATTTTTGCAATCCCAAGAATTAATTACAATAACAATAAAACATCTAAAATTGACCCAATTTTTTTTTTGACCCTGACTTTTATCAAACAAAATCAAACCACCATATAATCAAAAACATCCCAAATAATTTTGAACCCACATCATTCACTAACCCACCTTGAATCACCATTAGTGCTTCACTAGTTTCAGTTTTGTGACAAAGTCTGGGAATGGTTGGAAGTGCAAATGAATTCATCAATTTGCACTGCAAACTCATCAATCTTCAATTCAAAACCATAATTAACACAACTACAATGCATGATCAAGTTGAGTCATGACTGAAATCAACCAAAAAACAAAACCTCCATATTTAAACACCCCAATTTACCATAATTGAGTAGCTGGTTTGTGTACCACCAAACAAATAATTTTTTATTTTGAAAGAAAACTGGAAATTCGTTTCTTAAAAATGTATTTTATAGATTTTTCACAATTTTCCCAAATAAAAAACCAAAAAAAATAAAATTCAAGCGACTAAATTGAAAATAGCCAAATATCACTAAAAACAATTTATCATGTTTGCATATTTCTACCCTTAAAATTTCCCAGTTTT